>JAOEHY010042999.1:0-38120 GCA_025447955.1 Psilopsiagon aurifrons | reverse complement strand
CTTCATCAGGTTGGCATCAGCCCACCTCACAAGCGTGTCAAGGTCCCTCTGGATGGCATTCCTTCCCTCCAGCGTATGAACCGAACGACCCAGCTTGGTGTCATCGGCAAACTTGCTGAGGGTGCACTCAATCCCACTGTCCATGTTGCCAACAAAGATGTTGAACAGGATCAGTCTCAACACTGATCCCTGAGGGACACCACTCGTTACTGGTCTCCATTTGGGCACTGAGGTGTTGACCACAACTCTCTGTTCAAAACTCTCTGCATGCAACCATCCAGCCAATTCTTTATTCACCAAGTGGTTCATCCATCAAATTTATATCTTTCCAATTTAGAGACAAGGATTTAATGTGAGACAGTGTTAAATTCTTTGCACAAGTCCAGGTAGACGACATCAACTGCTCTATCCCTGTCCGTCAGTTCTGTAGCCCCATCACAGAAGGCCACCAGATTGTTCAGGCAGGATTTCCCCTTAGTGAAGCCATGCTGGCTGTCACCAACCGCCTCGCTGTTTTTCATGTGCTTTAGCATGCTTTCCAGGAGAATCTGCTCCATGCTTTTGCCAGGCACAGAGGTGAGACTGACTGGGTCTTCCATTTTCCCCTTCTTGAAAATGGGGGATATATTTCCCTTTTTCCTGTCATCAGGAACTTCACCTGACTACCACGAATTATCAAATATCTATGTTTTCCATGGACCTAGCAGCCTTCTGACTCTACATACATAGTCTTACAATTATGCTACTGTTGCCCCTGATCTTATGGTCAAGCATCATCAGCTGTCCTGCCTTAAAGCAACAGTGTGTAGGGCAACTGCGCCCTCTGCAATGCAATTCCTTAAATTCCCTTTTCCTTTTTTGCTCAAGGGAATATATGATGTTTAAAGTCAAAAGGCCTATGTGAAAGAGCCTTCATGAGAATAAGTATTGCAAAAAAATATTTAGGATTTGCTGCTATTAGATCTGTGTATGTTGGATAAAGCTTACAACAATTTGAATATTTACCATAGAATGAACATCCAAGAAATGCAGTACATGAACAATTACATCAATTTGTAAAGTTTCCTTATTACTGGTATTTGGAATACATATGTTAAGCTGAAATGGTCATTTCCTCCATGCACAGAAATCAGGGATTCACTAGGGATACAATTATATTTCTAGTCCAAATGTATATAACATATATTTTTTCATACTTTCTGTCATTCTCTTTCTATAAATTCCAGAAAATGTGACCAGAACACTGAGATTTCTGTATTCTTTTCTCTCAACAGAAATAGGTATAGTTGTTAGCGATGTCTCTATCAAATCAAAGGATCATTGTCTTCTCTTTCACATGTAAGGCTGGGCATTTGGCTGGTATAAACTAAGGGAGGCTGTATGACCCTGAGGTGATTTTCCATTTGAAAATGTACTGTGTCTTTTTAATCAGTGTTGGTACATAGGCAAACATCTTCTCCTGCTGGTTAAATAAGGAGAATACCACTGTTGCTATTAACAATATGGTGAATTCAAAGGGAGGGTTTTTTTGCACAGTCATCATGGCAGGAACATAGAATAATTTAGTTGGAAAACACCTTTAAGATCAGTAAATCCAACCGTAAACCTAACGTGCCAAGTCCACCACTAAACCATGTCCCTAAGTGACACATCTAAGCATTTTTTAAATACCTCCAGGAATCAGGACTACAACACTTCGCTGTGCAGCCTGGCATCTGGCATTTTAAAATACCAGTCACACATTTCCTCTTCCTAGTTCCATGAAGCTGCTCAAATGCAGCGAGCTCCAGCAGCTATGACATGACTACAACATCTCCTGAAGGAGATTCTCACAAAAGACAGAACAGACACTCTCTCTTTCCTGTCCCCATCCAGTGCTTTCTTTCAACCCGGACAATTTCTGGAGTGAGAAGAACCCCCACAGGCCCCTCCAAAGCAACTATGAGAAAATGTAATACTGCTGTGGCTGGGGAGATAGTTTCTCCACAGAAAGCTGGTTTATTCTAAGTATCCGTATCCATTCATATTCATTGGCAGCTTCCAGAAAGAGCAACATTGACAGAAGATATGCAGCAGAAGGGTTCAATTTGTAAACTACAACAATACACTAACTTCTTATGCTGATTATTCAAACCCTCTTGTCTTTTATAGAGGGAACTTTCATACAGAGAACAGCAGAACCATTGCATCGGATCAGCCATGACAGCCCACTGCCCATCTCCAGCAGTAGCCAACTTCAGATGTTTTCACAGAGACATAAAAATCCCACTGAAGACAGGTATGGCAAAATCTGGCGCTCATCAAGCTTGCAGTTTAAGCCCTACTAGTTGGAGACAAATTTAAGCCCTCTGTAATCATTAACCAATTTTAACTTAAAACTTTTTAAACTTTAAATCACAAACTTTTCTGTTAGCAGAGAAAATATAATTATTGAATTTAAGTTATCAACTTGAGTATACTGAATTTAATTTTGTGCTGTGCATTGTGCCTTCTCTCATCTTTTTCTGCTTAGGCTGAGCATGAGAGAATTTTAAGGACTTTTCCAAAATGGCTGGTTAAAAAGCTGAACACTACCTAAACTGGCTTTCACAGAAGAAAGGACCAAGTTTTACTTGGTCTGCAGTGCTTTATATTTCTTTATTGAAAAAACTAACTTCTGATGAGTACTGTCTACATGAAATCACAACACTACAGTTTCGCTAGCACAGTTTTGCAGTGAAAAAGTACATGAGAAATATGGGTTAAGTAACTGAAATATTTGATAGAAGAAGAAAGGACATATTAATTACTTGAATGGATGTTTTCTCCAGAAGTCTAGAACAATTTGCACATTCCCACCAACATATGTAAAAATACTAGCAAAGCAACAGGAGCAGAAAATGAATTATTCTGAAAAAGTAAAGGCTGCCTGGAATTATTTTTACATAGCTGTATTCCAAAGTCTCCCTCAGTAAGGAAGTGCTCATTTAAAATGTATGAATTATTCAGTAATTTTTAAAACCTAAAGTTTCTGAAATCAGGGGAAAGACCTAAAATAAAACTTTTGAATCAGAATTTATTCAAAATGTGGCAGAACATATGTCTCCAATTACATGATTATTTTATAGCTTGAGGCATGAAAAACAATATAATTTGAAAACAAATCAGACTTACATTTCTTGACTGCATTATACCTCCTCAGTGTCTCACAATGAGTTTTGTTCGCATTCCTCACAAGCCTGAAACTTTTCCCCACAAGACATGACCATGTACAAACCATGATACGTGCTATGCTACATGACTGCTCTAACAGGACTCCTGTTTTGTAACTACCATGAAATAGAGCTGAAGAGGTTCTCAGTTTTGACATGTTCTATTCCTGGTTTATGGAATGACTTTGTGCTAAGTCCCAGTCTTTTTGTGTCTCAGCTTTTGTGTCTGCATAATTAAGATAATATACTTGTGCATTTTTTGAAGGTTTTCAGGATTTGGGGAGGTTTGGGAGGTTTTTGCATGCATAAATTTACATTTATCCTTTAAAAAATTTATTATATAAATGACTATTATCACTTCATGCCTGTACTGCCACTAAATGAAGCTCAAATATGCTGTGATGGAGCGTTGGCACCTCCCAAAGTATAAATGCACAATGGGTCTTCAAGATTTCTAAGGTAAGATTTTTAAAGTTCGTAGAGGAGCTTTCTTTCTGGTTGCTATGATGTTCTGTTTACTCATGCTGTGACCAAGTAGCAAAGACTAGCATATTGTACAGACTATTCACACTTTTTATAGCAGTAACTTGATCTTTAACTGGGAACAAATATCCATTCTATGCAAGTGAGAAAATTCAACCTTTACATTAAAGTCCTAAAGGAATGGCTATCCTTTAGCTGTTTTATAGGGTTCCAATTTGCTTTCATGAAGAGGAATGATGTCATTTACTCAAGCTGCCTGAAGATTTGACTGGAAATTATAAGTACTGTATTAATAACCCATTATTCACTTCAGTCAACCACCAACAATGTATAAAGTATCACCTTGATAACTGTGGCCATACGATTAATTTAGCAGGTCCTAAAAATATCCATAATTTACATAGTATTCCTAGCATCTAAGCCTACCTTAGAGCTATCTTCTCCTTCATCTTCATGGACTGAACTGGATGGTGAGGGAGTTGCAGATTTGCTTCCAGGTGGAGAGGGCGAGTTGTGAGGAACATTGTTTCCACCCATATTCAAACCAAGCTGTGCACTGAGCTGGGACTGGTTAATAGTAGTCAGCTGCCCATGCTGCATCATTCCTGGCTGCCTAATATCTGCAGGTTGAACCCTTGGCCTCATGGTTGCCATCTGAGGATGGGAACTATACTGGGCTCCTTCTGTATTCCGTAAATCTTGCATCTACAAGAGGAAAAAAACTGTATTAAGCATATCACTAAGAAAGTGTTCTGTTTCTTTAGACCTCAGTTGCTGATCAGCTATATAAGGCTTAAAAGAAATGGCAAGTACTTAAATAAACACGTAAATACCGAAAATAAACAGAGTAAGGATATGATTGACATTTGCATAACAGTGATAGTTATAAACTACTCAGCTCTCGTTTCAGCCCATGGGAACAGCAAAAAGAAAAAAAGCTTGTTTCTTTATAGGGGAACAAAAGGGCACTGCTTTCTGTAACTGTATGTACAGCATTTCAGAAATGCTAACAAACAGGGACAGGTTTGTACTCTGAAGTTCAGAACCAGATCAGAACATGCATATCCTCAAAACTAAAGGCAATTTCCAGGTCCTACTTTTGTTCTTCAGATCTCTCTGTGCGTGAGCTCTGAATCTGAGAGCTGCAGTTTCCAGAGTCTGAGTATGTAGGATGAGGTCCAAATCCAGTAGGCCTGGTGCTGGCCAATGAGGTATTGGAATTTTCAGGATTCAGATGACTGACAAGAAGGATGCATTGATAGACTGATTAAATGATTTCTAAGTGATTTGCTGCTAAGACATATATGAATGGAAAGCTCAGAAATCATGGGATTGATGAATCCATTGTGCTATGTGGGTCACCACTTCTTAGCATTAACGAGACATACTAATTTAATGCAAGCAACAAATTCCGTCTTTGCAAGGATAAGAATTAAAAGCACTGGAGGATGAAACTCCTTTCTTGTCCAGAGGTCAAATGCACCATACATACACTACAGCAGATTGCCTGTAACATCTTTTCAGTATACTCATATGGAAACAGGACAAATAGCAAACAGAATGAGGGAGAAGCTCAGATTTAAGCTAAAGGTGTTTGGTAGGTGATTTGAAATTGAAGTGTTGCTGTGGTTTAAGTCCAGCCTGCAACCCAGAACTACGCAGCTTCTCGTTCACTCCCCCTCTTTCTCCCACTGCTCCCGGAGGGATGGGGAGGAGAATCAAAAAAATGCAACTCCCATGGGTTGAGATAAGAGCAGTCCAGTAACTAAGGTATAACACAAACCACTGCTGCTACCACCAATAATAATCATGATAAGGGAAATAACAAGGGAAGAGAATACAACCTCTCACCACCCGCCAAACAATACCCAGCCTGATTGGGTAGTGATCTAACCCTTCCAGGTAACTACCCCCAGTTTATATAGTGGGTATGACGTGCTGTGGTATGAAATACCTCTTTGGTCAGTCTGAGTCAGGTGCCCTCTCTCTGCTTCCTCCCAGCTTCCCCTCCTCCCTGGCAGAGCATGAGACTGAGAAAGTCCTTGGTCAGAATAAATATTACTGAGCAACAACTAAAAAAAATCGGTGTTATCAGCGCTGTTCCCAGGTTGGAAGTAAAAACCACAGCAGTGCACCAGATACTAAGAAGGAGAAAAATGACTGCTACTGCTGAACCCAGGTCAAGTGTCAATTCAGAGCTGAAAAGAAATAGATATAATTGTCTTCCTGTGTATCAGACAAACATGCCGTATCGAGTGGAATCTGAGAGGAACTACCATTGTGTAAGTTCCATTATGATAAGGACATGTGTTAATGGTTCAATGTATTAATATAACCCCATTTATTCTAGTGACAATCTTTGTTAGACATGTCATCTGAATTGTCTAAAGATCATTCAGATTTTTTTTAACTTTTTACAGCTTGTGACTTCTATAACTTATCTCTGTCTCATACACACACTTCTATATATCACAGACACCTCTGTAAGATACCTTTCAACCAGCAACACACAGAAAAGATAAACTTGTAACTTCCCCTTTCCTCTTATTAATGATAGTGTAGAAATTTATCAGTTTTAGGGAGAATCTCTAAGAGCTTGGGAATTGATTTTCGTAAAGCTTACTTGTTGGCAGTAAATCAAACTAATAATACCATTAGTTACAGCATACTTACCACTTTACATGTACATGTGTCTCTGAAAAGTATTTCAAATGTCTTCTGACAATATGACAACACAATTATACCTGTATTTACATTGCTTTAGAAATTAATGGTTTTTGGTAAAAAAGGGTTATTGATACCAACATGTTCAAGTTCACTTACTGACTACTAAAGCACTGGAGGAGAGGAGCAGAGACAGTGTACTGTATGAAATCAATTGAAGGCTGAAATTTGAATCCTGGCAAACTTTTATATTTTTAAAGATTGCTACTGACTTTTTGTTCCCTTCCCTCCAGTATCAGCTCCCCTCCTTGCAAACATATCAGCCTTGAAAGCTATCATTAGCTCTGCCTCTAGCAGATAACCTTTATCAAGACAGTTGTGCCCATGAAGCTGTAACTGCTGTTCAGCCATTTTGCGCTAGATCCAATTGTTTGGCCTGTGTAGCAGTTGGGGAATGGGGACCAGGAGTGTCCAGGCTATCTTGGAAACCCACCCAGCCCTTGCATGCTAGGGTAAGGGAGCCAAACCCTTCCAAAAGCCCTCCCTCCACCCTGTCTGCAGCACTCCAGCCTCAGGGTGTGTGTGTGCCCACCACCCCACATGAGATGATCCCATGCTGCGGCACTTGTGAACACCCCGAGTTTTCATGGGGCAGCACCTTGTGGTGTCAGAGCAGGGCTGCGAATAAACCCCCTCACAAAAGACTGGAAAAGCAAGACTGCTTTTAAATAAGAATACACATAAGGATTTGATGAACTCTATAAAAGGAAACAAGCACTATTTGAAACTCCTAACAACTCTTATTTTGAATGAAGTTGCTAAGTATCTATCTCTGAAAGCAGAGCAGAGGTTATAATTTTAATTATTTTTCCCCAAGTAGATTATAATACAACTGCTGTTATTCAAATGATCTCTCCTTTATTGAAAAAAAATCTTCATATGAGATTCAAATATTACCAGATACTGCAGAAAATTCTGTGTTGTCATCTTGAAACAACATATATTTTTAAACAGTCTCTGATTTACTTTTATCTCCAGTGCTGAACATACACTGTGTTTTCAGATAACCAACTGGATGGTACTGGACGTACACCCATAAAAAAATGTGTCTGTGTGTGCATGTATATCTTAAGAGAACCTTTCACTACTGAAATTCTGAGGACGGCAAATGAGCTGGTGCAGTACAGAAAAAAAACAGTATTTTTCTTTTTACATGAACTCAGCTTGTCTTCTAAATTTTTATATCACAAAAGTACCAGGCTACCTTTACAAAAGTGAGTGTAAGCAGCAAGTCTGTTTAACAGTACATGTTCCCTTTTAGTTGCTAAGCCTCAAACCCTCACCTACCATACCTGCTTGCAGGGAACATGCTAGGATAAGCCCATTGTATAGAGCTGTGGCCCTCAGTAAGGAAGATCCACATCTGCACAGATGAGAATTTGTTCTCACCTCTCTGCCATGCACCGCAGAGCCGTTCCCCACTCCTTCCCCTTCCTAATGAAAAACTGGGATTGTCTAAGAAAATGGAAACTGCTCTGGGCAGCTAACTGCATTACTGTGAAGGGCTGTGAGACAACACCATGAAAAGGATGTGAAGATAAACCTTCAGGGTTCCTGAAGGATCAATAAACCAAGACCTGTTCCATCTTCCTTGTTGGGTTCAAGAACAGTCCTACCCATGACTGGGTCATAGGTCGCTGTTGTGGTGTGACAATATATCCCTGTTTCAAACACCATGATGACCTCCTCTCTGCAAGAACAGTGTCACTAATCAGATGTACTCGCTGTTAACGTTATATGCAGAGTATGACCAATTTATTTTAAATTACTTCAAAACCAGAAGCTTCCTATTCCTCGATCCTCCAGATGGGAGCTTTACAAAACCTACCAATGTGTAGCTGTGCTGGAGCCATATTCCGTATGCAGAAGCAATATTGCGAACACACTCCTTCCGAATGCAAAGCTGAATGCAAATCCTTCTGGGTGGCAGAATGCCAAATGGAAGAACAAAGTTAAAGAGTTTGAGTGATACAGAGGATAAAGACAGTCTTAAAGTGATGCCTTCAATGGTGTCTCTTATGAGGTAATAATGATAATATCTTGTACTTTAATATCATTCTCCATCTGTCAGTTCCAGGATGCTTCACAACTTGTGTTATACTCAGCTTTAGAACATGCCTATTTTATTTTGTTTTTACTAATGGGGAAGCTATGATACATTCCTTTTCACGGCTATTTTTTTTTTTCATGTTTGCATTTTTGCTTATAAGCAGAAACTGAGCATCTAACCATGTAAGTGTTTGCAAGTTAAAAGACACAGTAAAAGCCACTCATTCTGTAATATGTATCGATAACCCTTATTGGCACATGTTTAGTCCAACACCAGAAGAGGGCTGGTGGCTGAAAACAAGCTCCTAGTGCCTAGTGCTCAAATCTCCTAAGTTACTAAGAATAAAGCTAAAATGCTTAAAAATAAGACCAACATTCTCCCCATCAGCTTAAAGCAAAACTGAAGCAAAGTATGCAATGCAGAATACAGTGATATCATCCCTGCACAGAAACATCTTATGGCAGGACAATGTGAGTACAGTATCCTAATCACAGAATCACAGAAAACAGTGCTAGAAGGGACCTCAAAAGGTTATTTAGTCCAACACTTTATCTCACAGCAGCATGACCTATACCTAAATAATTTCTGACAGATGTTTGTCTAACCTTTTCATAACCTCCCTAGGCAATTCTTGTGCTTAACTATCCTTACAGTGGAAAGGGCTTTTTTTTCCTTAATGTCTCACCTACATCTCCTTTGTTGCAATTTAAGCCTACTACTTTTTGCTGTGCTCCTAGTGGACATGAGGAATGTTTTTCCCCTTCTTTACAGCAAAGTTGTACACACTGGAAGGATATTATGAATTTCCTTTCAGTTTTTTCTTTAGACTAAACAACTAAACCTGAAGATTGAAAGGTTTTGTTTGGGGTTTTTTTGCTGTGTTTTTTATACCTCTGATCATTCTTCCTGCTGTTTGCTGGACTGCGTCCGATAACTTTCATCTTTCTTGAACTATTGTACCCTTAAGTCCACAAATACAGATATTCTTATCTGACATAGCATTCATAGGATGTAGCATTAAAAAATCCAAATCCCTAATTATCTCTCTTTTTAATACAAGTTGGTTAACCCGCGCCCGATGCAGAAACAGCAAAATTGCAGGACTCTCTTTTGAGGAAGCAAATAATTTTTTTCCTGAGAAGCATTAGGCAGGCAGTTTCAAAAGGAATGTGCTGTTAGAAAAATAATTCCCACATTTTTTTCTTGTTATAATTAAGAACTGTGATGCAAAATCTCTGAAAAGTTGTGGAAGTCCAAATTGTCACTCTCTATATAAACTAATTTAAAATAAATGTTATCATTAAATGAAAGAAGAAAACCAGGTTGCTTTAAACAGACTGAAGTTAATACAGCAGGTCTAAGTATACGCAATAAACACTGAGGATTATACACTGGAGAAGAAAACATTAAGTCATAAGGCGAAATACACAAGGCTTACTCACTGAAGCAAGTGGAGATCACTACTATAGGTAAATTTATATCAAGGCACAGCAGGCATTATTTCTGTAACAACCATCACATCTTATAATGATTTTTGCTTAGTTTTCTATTAGCTGAGAGTTCTTATGAGCTATTCTGATGGACACTGCAGCAGTGGTTGACAGCTCTTTGCTTTTGTCCAAGTGGTCAAGGCAAATCAGAGAGCATCAATTTTTTATACTACACATACAGAAGTTGTTTCAATCAATTAATTAAAAAAAAAAAAAAAAAAATTGGGTGAAAACCTCACGGGGTCTGTTATGGTTTAAGCCCAGATGGTAGCCCAGAACCATGCAGCCGCCGGCTGACTCCCCGTATTTATTGCCCCCTGCTCCCGGAAGGATGGAGAGGGGAATAGAAAGAATGCAACTCCCACGGGTTGAGATAAGAACAGTCCACTAACTAAGGTATAACACAAATCACTGCTGCTACCATCAATAATAACAATAATGATAAGGGAAATAACAAGGGAAGAGAATACAACCGCTCACCACCCGCCAACCGATACCCAGCCCTACCCGAGCAGTGATCTAACCCTTCCAGGTAACTGCTCCCAGATTATATAGTGGGCATGATGTGCTGTGGTATGGAATACCCCCTTGGCTAGTTTGAGTCAGGTGTCCTGTCTCTGCTTCCTCCTGGCTTCCCCTCCTCCCTGGCAGAGCATGAAACTCAAAAAGATCTTTGTCAGAGTAAACATTACTTAGGAACATCTAAAACACTGGTGTGTTATGAGCACTGTTTCCAAACTGAAAGTCAAAACCACAGCATTGTACCAGCTATTAAGAAGGAGAAAAATGACTGCTACTGCTGAACCCAGAACAGTAGGGTCTTAGAGGTAATGTATGAAGATACCCATGGTGTCCTTCCTTCTTCAGTGCTGTCACCCACCTGAGTAGGCATCATAGGCATTTTTTAGTAGACAGAAGAGGTTTCTTTTATTAGCCATCTACAGTCTTACTGATACTCCCAGGACGGCTCGTGCCACTCCTGTGCCATATTAAATCTGAATATTTGTCTGTTCCCAAATAATGCTAATTAAAATGCAGCACTAGCCCCAGTTGTGCCAAGCTCCTGAAAAGCTATGAGATTTGCTTAGAAATGTTACAGTTTTTATTTTAGATGTTTTAATTGTCTTCTGCCATTAGCCAAGGCACATCTGCAAGATGTTTCCCAGTGACACAGAGATGCTCATTAAAAAGGAGAAAAAAAAGAAAGAATTCCTACATAATCATTTGGCTAAGTCAAGGTTTCAAATGAGGAGAAAAGAGAACATTAAGTTGCCAGACAGGTTTGCAAGAGGTGATATACAGAGAAGGAATTGTGTTTGGGAGACCATACTCAACATTTATGATCAAACCAAACAAAACTGCAAAACTGAAAAAACCTTTTCTTTAATGATCAAAAATGCAAGCAATATTCATCATACAGTCAGAGCTAAGTTTAAACTTAGAAAAGTACAGAAATGTCCTTTTTAGACAGCTTTCGTTAAGTTCATACTGAGAATCAAGCAGTGATACCTCAGAGTTATTCAATGCATGCTGGTGGTTAGGGTCCCAGACTAATAGAAACTGAATCAAAAGCAAACCGTGCAGTTTCATGTGTTTTTTTCCATCATGGTGATGCTATTCAGTGAGATAACTTAAACCTTGAGATAACCTGAACATTTGTATTTGTGCACCAGAGAAAAACAAAAAGTGACCCCAATATTTAGAAGTCTGAAATCTGACAAGAAGCCAGGATTTGCTAATTAGAGTGGATAAAACTCGTAACTGCTACGTGTGTCCTGTCATGAACAAAGGATGATCAAACACAAAGATCCAGCCTCTATCAGATCTTTGTTTCTGTTCAGTTAAAGTAGAAATCAGATCTGCAACTCGGTCTTCTTTTAGCACATATATAAGAGAATGACTACTAAAGAAATATTTGTTATGAGAGCTAAGGTTACTGTAAAAGGACCACAGAGAACCATTCAAAACACATTAAAAGGAGTAACTCAAAGCACCACCTAACAGAGGAAGGGATGTGTGTTTTCATCATCTCATTTTCATAACTCTCCTCTGTATCAGCTAACTGCATAATGAAAGACTAACTTTTAAAGTAAGTGGGTATTTGGGGAATATTTTAGTGTTTTACACAAGTGTAATTTATACACTATAACCAGTGCATTTGCAGGATAAAATGAAAGAATCATTCAAAATTTCTGTTGATTAGGAAAAGTCTTAAAATTGAATGGCAGAAACCTCACATGTAAAAAGAACTCTAAACTAAAAAAAAAAAAAAAAAAAAAACCCCACAAAAAACGCCCTTCAAATTATTAAATTTACTACTCTAATCTTTTCAAAATCATTCTGTTAAATATTAAACTACTTCAGGTTGTTTTATATAGTACTAGTTCTGTAAGTGATCTTAAGCTCCTTTAAAACAATTATATACTCAAAATTTGACTGCAAAATTTTACAGCACGATCACATAATGACAAGAATGCAGTAATATAGTTTCTATATTTCTTGGTACGCAGTTAATTTGGTGACTATTAACATTCTTTTCTACTTTATGCTTTAATATCCTTTGAGTCGCACAGGGCCAAGGTCTCTAAACTAATCATAAAAAACTACCGACTGCTATTCACTCTAATATAATAACCCTTTATTTAAAACAACCTCCAATAAATTTCATTATAAGAAGTTATTAAAAGGGTTAAAAACCTATTAAATGTCAAAGAATTTGCCTGACTCAAACTTCTAATAAAGAAACAGAATAGGCTTTCTTTCTGAATTATTTAAATCTTTACTGACTGTGCACTGAACCATGAAATTAGAAAAGTGTTATTAGAAGTGTTCTCTGGTTTTTATAAAAGTTGTAGCATAGAATATATCAAACCACAGTCTTTAACTAGACTAGTTAAAGAAATAGGTTTTTAATCCTGAATACATGGTTTTCACTGATATAAAGGGTCATAATTAAAAGTCTGGCCTGGAAGCTGAAGATAATAAAATTATTATTATAGCAGCATACATGCTCATTTGGTATATTCTGGATGCATGTTTTCATTTTAATTTGGACAAGTATCTTTAATTTTGTTTGATCTTGCAAAGTCCACCAATTTGGACCCTCTCAGCAAACAATTAAACTTTTAATAGTGACTCATTTTAAAGAATGAATGGTGAATAATTTGTGTTATCTTTTTTCTCTTTTTTTAAGTGTCTTGTATTTAGCAGCAGGTATAAGTTGACAGTAGACAAATGGAATCTAGAAGATACAAGTCAAATATTTTAGCACACATCTCCTGATAACAGTATTATCCCTTTACTGCCTTTTTTTTTTTGCAAACAGAAATAAAACTATTTTCTATTCCACCAGTTATTTACATAAGGAAAACAATCACACACATCATATTTATTTGAGTGATGCTAAACAACTCCTGAGGCAGTAGTATATTTATGGGTTCACTCAAACACACCTGAATCAATGGCCTTTCATCAAGAGAAATGAAGTCAGAACACCTGAGACAGTAATTTCTCTCTTTCTTTTAGACAGTAAAAATAGAAGGATCCAAGTACATGAAATGATCAAGTCTAGGAATACAGACTAGATCCTTGGAAATACTGTGAACAGTGTGAAGCTAGGCTTGCTGTAGGGCAGGAGTAGCAGTAGGCAGCTACTGTTGTCTGCAATGCTTTGCTCCTGTGATTATCACCACCACAGTAGCCAGAGTGAGATTGTTGTAACCTTTGCATGCTTCTGCAATACCCTATACCATCATATTAGATTCAATCATATTCTATTCTATTCTACTCTATGCTATTCTATTCTAATATAGTATAATTTACTTTTTAATTATGTTCCCCACAACAGTGTCACACTATCTTCCTGCAGCTGGCTATGTGACTGTTACCTGTCACATGTTGTTTGCCCTATCTGTTTTAACAGATAAAGGTATCCTAACCACATGATCCATCTCTCCCTACCACAAAGTAAAGGAAGCTGCATTGGACACATTTATATTAATAAACCAGTCTGAAGAGTCTTCAATCAGCAGATGATTTGTAAATTTTCCAACAGATTTGCCAAGACAGGATCTGGCCACATGAGAGCAGAGAGTCCTAAGCACAATGCAGGACCTTAAAAGTAGTTGTGTATCTCTCAGTGATGACACTGTATCTGCCACTGAATGTCTGCATACATATTTTAAATCTTTTATACGGTTGTGTTAATCTGTAGAAGACTGGGGGACTTCACATTTAAGTACATAAATTTCCAATGAAATATTCATATTCATCACATTATGTATTTCAAAATAAAGAGGAGCTTGCATAGCACTTAGAAAGTGTTACTTATAATAAACTGGAAATATCAGAAGTGGACTGCGATGTTTAAATAACGGTATTAAACAATGTTCAGACTTAGTAAAGAATAACATGTAACTTGCCTACAGCATTTACTATGTCAAGACTCCATGTGAATCATTTGTGTATGCCAATGTTTGTATGCTTAGGGCAACACAGATGCCCTAACATAGAGTTAGTAATTTTACTAACTCAATAGGTGTGAAATTCTTTGAGGAAGATGTTGAGATCTTGAATGAACAAGTAACCCTTTGAATTTGAGTCCATTCAGGCTCTTATATCGTTTCAATGAACTTTGTTTCAGTGAGACATGTCTGTCCAAGCAGGAGCTACTAGACCTACACTCATTAATAATGAATACAACAGGGAAAAATACTGAAAGGTGAAAGAAAATATAAGACTATAACTGCAGATCATTCTTGGTGACTCCATACTGTATGCCATTTTAGTTCATGCTCTGCCTTATTTCTCATCCCCTCTTGAGAAAGCTCCATCCTAGCTTTGCAATGTTGTGTTATTTCTATGGACAGCAACAAATTCTAGACCTTGACGGTGAATTGGGGTCCGCCCTTCTTATCCCACAAGTCATGTGAAGTTAAAGGGCGATGAGTAGTCAGCTCTTGCTAGTTGATGAGTTTGATCAAAACCCCCTATGAAATAGTCAATATTATACATAAAGCAAAAGTTTTCAAAAGAGACTCATCTGAAATGTATATCTGGATAATTTGTGCCCTTCTGTGCCTTTTGTGGTTCCTCTTTATCTTGATAATTGTTCCATTTGCCTGCCCCAGCGAAGTCTGCTGCTCATTGAGTTTAACATATTATCTAGAAATCCACATTCCTCAGAATCAATGACAGGATGTCTGCCTAAATGCAGGTCATGTCCAAGTGGGAAAAGATACAAAATTTCTTCTGGTTAGGAAATCACTCTAAACAAGCTGTGACACCAGAAAAGTTGGTGCAATATTGGTGTCTCATGTCTCCTAACTACATGAAAACTATATAGGATCTGAAGTGCATCTTATCTCAGCCCCAAGAGATGTCAATTCCTTCACAAAGCTGGACTCTGCACAGTCCCATCAGTTGGTACAAGAGGTTTTTGAGATATCGTCAGTGAGATTAAACCTAAGTATGCAACTTCACTGAAAAAGGCTTTTGTAAGGGAGGAGAGGATGTCTTTTCAGTGTCATCCACCTGTTTAGGCACTGGACAGAAAAAAAAAGGCAGAAAGATACCACATGAAGTCCTCTGGTCACTCAGAAGGCAGAGAAAGCACTAAAACCTGAGCTGCTATATGCTCTAATCATCTCATTACCTCAGTCATTAGGCTTAGGAGATTTCCTGCAGTTATGCACAAACATTTAATGGACATTGTTTCCATTCCAATGTTATATGAAGTTGGATCTTTGAAACTGGGGCAGCACAGACAGGTCTAGTCTGCAGTTGTCTATATTCTCTCTCTGGGGCGCTGTGATGCAGAACATGAAATTATTTCCTGGAGCCATAATGTCCTATCTGGGGTCGCAGTTTACAGATGGCACTGTGACTACAACAGAATCTCCTAAAGAATTAATCATAAGCAAAGTCTGTAAGTAAGTTTAAGATAGCTGGTTTAGAGAGACTCAGCTGGCTCAAATTCCTGAAGGCTCATTAATAAATACTACCCCTGCTCATGCAACTAGCCATTTCAGCCTTGGATGGAAAACAGTGGTGCTGCGCTAACTCTTGCATTCCCACACACAGCAGTTGGATTAAACCAAACAAACCTTCCTGTAACTCCATGCCATGCTAAACTCCATAGATTTGCCTGCACAGTACCCATAAATCACCACTGACATGTATTCGCTGATAACTAAAATAATAGAGGCTTTGAGTGTGCATTTTGTGAATTTCTGGACTAAGATACTTTTCCTTGGTAAACATCATATTTTTCCTAGCCAGTACCAGTAGCATTGAAAAAAAAAAAAAAAACCATATCCCAAATGATTCCACTTTTTATTAAGTACCAAATCATGATGAAAAACATAATTTAGAATAATAAGAATGAGTTGGACAGCTTAAATTACGTTACTGAAAGGATCTTTTACCAAATATTCCTCTTGCTATGTTGCAGCCCTGTAAATTCTCAGTGTGAGTGATAGCACTAATGGAAGTTGAAACAAAAGGTCTGCAAAATGTTTAACTCAGAAGAGACTGGTTTTCATACATATGATCTTGTTACCAAGTGATAAACTTACTGATTTTTTTAAGTATATTGTCATAGGTTTCCCTGCAATATAAACCTCATGCCATAGTCAAATACGGTGTGGTTTGCAAGTGTTAAGCACATGTGTTACTCCTAGGCAAGGCACTTCTTCTAAGTTATGAAAAATATGCTTGGCTCTCAGGGAAAAAGCAATTTAATGATATGCTAATAAGTCCATTATTCTTCTCTATTGCATTATTTACAATTTTGTCTCTAAAACCTATTTAACATCTGAAGTGTAATTATCCATCTGCAGCTTGCCAAGTCCAATATTATAATTCTTAAACAAGAAAAATCTCAATTATTTTATTTTCAACTATGTAGAAGACGAACAGATATCCATCCAGCAGTCTCAAAAGATTAAAATTAGTAAATCTATTTTGCTTAGTGTCCCTTCTATTAGCACGCAACAGAAGAGCTTCCTGGGAACCTTCTTGTTAATTTAAGAATATATCTTTATTTTTCTGGTTTGATATTCATAAATATTGGATACCTTCTTTAATAAAGCCCGATCAACTTATCAGAAGGATTTAAGGGAAAAAAATGAAAGCCATAACTTCCAGAAAAGGAATACTTTGGGTAATCACAACTTTCAATTTCTTTTCAAACTCATTATTCAGTCCATCCTTTTTGATTGTGAAGCCTCTTATTATCCTATTCATCTTTAGAGTAAAGCAGCAACCTTGGTTTGGCCGAGAAAACTTCCTCTTTCCTGTATCTTACAAACTCCTACTTTCAACGTTGCCAAGCAGCAACCAGCAGTGGGGGAAGTGATTTCCTATGACTATATATACAGTGATGTCACTTTATTCTCGCATGCCAGGAAAGCATACTGGAGTCTGTGGTAAGAATGTTTTGTAATACAATACTTGTTTTGCATATTCTAACAGTTAGTGGCAAAACTCAAGGTATATCACCTGCTTTGTATGGAATCCTCTACTAGACAGAAAAAGTTTGTAGTGAAATTTAGGGAGGAAACAATTGCTATGTACAAGGAAAAAAAGCAGAATAAAGAAATTTACAGGACAGAAACTCAGGACATTAAAAACCAACCTTGACTGTTCACATAATTACTGCAATTATGAACGCAATTCAGGTAAATACACAAGCTAAGCCTCTAACTGGTAATTTATGTGTGCCTTTACCCAATTTGCACGGGCAATGTTTATAATTACCCTTCCAGGTTCAGTATATAGATCTCAGGACTCAGTTTACATAAAATCTGACAGAATAACTAATGAAGGACTGATGAAGGATGTACAAGCAACTAGTGGAATAAGGAAATTAGAAGCATATGGAAAGAAAATAAACTGAATAAAGTCTACTTCAGCTTATGCATTAGCCTTTATTTACATTTTATCTTGAAAGAGGAAGATATGAGTAATGCCCCTTCAATTATCCTTCCTTCTGTTTTCAGTATGCAACGTACCCTTTCTGGGTGTCAAGAAACACAATGATTTTCATACAGACAAGCTACATATGTACAGTGTAATTTGTATAGTGTAATATGTATAGTAAGTAAAATTGCCATTTTAAGCGTCTAACTCTTCATCTGAGAAAAGCAGAGGAGTTCCTCATGAATGTAAAGCCAAAACAAAGCCCCAGTGGTTTTTAAATACAAGCAGTTGAATGAGCTTACAAGTGTCCTCTTTCTCTGAAGAATAAAGGAAACATGCCTCATATGACTGACAGAGGCATTTCAACAAATTATACTTCTGTTGCTACACTTAAAACCACAGAAACAGAAAAATCTTGTCTTTTTTTGGTTTGCTTTTTCAGAAGACAGGAGAATAAAAGAATTTGTGAATGAAAAACATGCCTACATAGTTCTGTTAACCTTGATCATTAACTACAAAAAAAAAAACATTGGCATTGTATTTACATTCTAGGTTTCTAAGGAGAACTGCACAGAAATACATATAAAATATGAATATGTTAAAAGAAAACAAAGCATCCTAAAGTGCCTTCCATGATACTATCTATGGAAACTACATCCTATTATGGAAACCTTAAAATCAAGCCCCTGCATTTAATTACTTCTATGAATTTATAAATTTAAAGAATTCTAATCCCTCTATCTGTAATAGTAAAACATATTTTAAGCTTTTAAAAAATATATATGTAAATTTAGATGATTTAGAAATTTATTTTGAAAATTCTGTGCTGCTTTTGCACTGTGTAATGCTATTCTTGACCTCTACGGAACCTGAAATGGACTGCTTTATTTCTCAAAGTTGAGTAAAACAGCATCTGACATAAGAAGTGGGTTTTTTTAAGATAGATTGTTCAGATATAGTCATATATAGAATACTTGCTCCCCATGATAACTCAAATTAATCTTTTTACATTATTAAGTTTTACTCCTGCCAGTACTGTAGAGTCAACAAAGTCACAGGATATTAAGTGGAGCTCTATTCTCGCTAAGGAACAGTAAACTATACTCTTGAATTCTAGATGAATTACCAGCCTCTGCCACCTAAAGCAATCCCACTCAAGCACAACAGAGAGAAAAGGCTGACATACAAGAAACAAGCCAGCAAATCTCTGCTCATAAACAAGTAACATTTCCCATGTCTTAAAAGTATTGCTGAGATAATTTAGTTTGAAAATTACTGACACATGATAAACATTGCTCCATATTGTGTCAGTGGTATTACAATGTTCTGAAAAATAACAACAATTTGAAGTGTTTAAAATGTATACTATATCTTCTGTTTCAATGAAAAATATTTTGCATTTAAATAACTACCACTACTAGCTAGGGACTACAATAAAAAAGAAAAAACATTATGAAGAGAACCAAAGAAGTAGTGCTTCCTTCCTTCTACACTGAGGCCTAACATCCTCTACCTGTTTCAGTCTGGAGCTCATCAAGCACTCAGTGCATCCAGCACACTTTTCTTAATTTTAGAAAAAGATAAAAGAAGACTTGTAACCAATTAATCTTGATATAGCTACATATAAGGTTAGTAAAGTGAACACACTAGAAGTACTTTAGAATCATAAGCCTTTGATGCTCAAGTTTTTCAGCTTTCAATTCATTCCGTAATTGCAGGACTAGCAAAAATAAATACACAAAAGGCAAACATGAACGCTACAAGGAGTTAAAACTCACTGGATACTTTTCCATTTCCCCATTTGAAATATATGTGAGTAGTCGTGGCAACATATAACTACAAGCCATGCTTTTGACATTTATCTAATTTTCTAATTATTTAGCTTTTAAGGTTTTTTCCCAACACCTTATTAGATGCTATGTAATAAGAGGAATACTATGACAGTACTCTAGGACTGAAATTTTGGAATATGTAGACTAAAATTCTGACTCATCAGAGCATCACTTTATTGCAGAATTATATGGAATTTCTCCACTTAATCAGTGGTTTCAGTTCCGACAATCTTTAAAGTCTGGGCCACTGTGGCTGGCAAGTTCTGTGAAAAATCTTTACTGACTTTAAAGTAAATGTTCTGGTTTTGCTGAAAGCACTTTAACAAGAGACATCTTCCTGTTACTGATCTCCAGCAATTCCAAATGTTGAAATTAATAATGTAGAAAGTACAACAGGAAATCTTCCCCCTCCCATGGCAGGAAATATCAGAATCTGCACAAAGATGAATTCAGGTAGCCCTGCAGCTGATAGTGAGTGGATATCTGCAATGTTTTTCAGCACCCATTGTGATTCAGAGACAGAAAAAACAGCATTTTTTTTCTTTCATTTGACGTTGACAGGATCCAGACCAGGGCTACAGTTTCCTCACATATTTTGAAACACTGATCTTACTGTTTTATTTTCATGATAATTTCATGTATGCTCTGGTGAAATGCAGAATGCTTACCTCTCCCGCCCAGAGCAAAAAATGCATTTTTTTAAATGACCAGAAAAAAAAAGTACTTTAAATTTGCACAGTATGACTTCAGTTCCTGCAACAACAAAGTTACAGTGTTTTACTGCAGCAGAAATAAGTATCTAGTTCCAGTATTTAATATAAATAAATTAGAAGATTGTCAATACAAGAGAATATTTAAAAATAGGTTTTGTATAGAACAACATATAACGAGAAATAGATGAGAGAAGATTCAACAATATCCCATTCTAAATGTAAGGGAAAAATAGATGTTTGATAATTAAATCAAAACCTGACTTTAATGAAGAATTCAGCGGGTATGATAAAAAAGAGCATTTTAAAGGGAGATTTTTGACCTGTTGGAGTGCAGCTTTGATGCCACTTATAGTAGGAATAAAAGTAAAACACAGTAAGTGGAATTAGAACACAGCTTTCAATTTCTGTCATAGCTCCTGAAAACCATTGAATTCATGTAGCAGATGTTCACCGCAGTAAGTGCCATACTGCTTAGCCTTCTAGAAACTGCTGAATGAAGCAGCTACACCTAATCACTATCCCACTGTTATCTAATAAGTTCCTCCCAAATTACAGTGCATATGCTGACCGCAATGACCTATACATGTGTACTTCTCAGAGGTGTGGATACATGACACATGGCATTGGGTTGTATTCCAGTGCAGTTCTGAGATGGCAGGTCTGGATAAGTTAATTTGTGAACATTTCCAAAGCTTAAGCTCATCTGACATGCTTAAGAAGCAAAGCCCTGCTGAACTGCATATGAATCAAGGAGCTAAGCTATACTTTGGCTCCAAAGGCCTCAGAAAGTCAGGATCAGAAATGTATGAACTGGTTTGCTATAACATCTCAAGATGATCCTCCAACTTAACTCACATTTAAATGTACACATTGATTTCCACTGTTGTATATGGTTTTGCTTAGCTTTAATAGTAGTCTAAATATTCAGCAAAATGAAGCCTCGTGTTTTTGACTCCAAAGCTACTGCCACTGATGCCCATCTCCAGACTTCCATTCAAACACAGGACTATTCCCACTGTCTTATAAGACAAAGCTGCTTTTTCTGCCTCTTTGGAAGATTGTGTTTTGCATATATTTCTTACTACAGAAAAATGAAGCTGCGTTCGGGTTATGACCAAGCTGCACAGTGAAGTAACCAACTATAGGTCATAGTCAAATGGACAGTGGGAGAATAAGAGACTGCACACATCTCCAGAAGCACCATGTCTGCCCCTGGCACTGTTGTGCCTGAAGCAGGAAGAGAGGTGATCGCTCCTCAGGGTGCAATATACCCCCTCCTTAAGTCATCTGAGGAAAACTTACATTGGTTTCAGCCAGACCTCAAGGGATGCAATAGCATGCACATACTGGAGGGCACTTTTGCCTCTTTTCCTCCTGTCACTTTGTGAATCCATACAGTGTTAGTTATAATCTAGTATTAAATACACATTTCAAGCAACTTCCTTTCAGATGGATGTATTAACAAAACTGAAGAAAAAAAAAAATAAAATACAAACCCAGTAACAAACCCCAAGTTTCTACGTCAGTGTACAAATTCTTGCAATGTCAGTATGCTCTTGACTATCCATTTCTTCACCAGAGGCTATATGATCTAAGGGATGAATCAGAACAACTTCTATGTTTGATAGAATTTCTTTAGTTTTTATTTTGCGTGTCAATGAATGAACTTTTGCAGCAACAGAAAACTCACATCATTTTCTTCCAGAGTGCAAAATACTGAGCAGAAGCACCATCTAAATAACATATTATGTGCATGAAGGCTGTGTTTTGGCTATTTAATTTTGAAAGGTAATTTCTTCCTCTAGACCACTACATGGAAGTCTAGAAGCATTCTTTGACTTATTCATATAATATAATAACATCTTCGCAGACGTTTTAAAAATAGCTATTTATGCTTTGAGCTTGCAATGAACATTTAGAAATGGCAATTACAGAACTGTGATAACTAACTTACAGTTCAAGAAGACATGATTGGCACAATAAATAATTGGTTTGCTTCTACTTAATCTACATTAATGTAAACAATAAATCTTCTCTTAAATAAAGATTGTGTGAATCTTCATTTATCTTTTATGACAAGAGATCAAAGGTTGTAGCTTAATGAATGGAAAGAAGCAACAAGGTCAGATTTAAAAGCCTCAAAGGTCAAATTTCTGACATCTCTGAACACAGAAAAAAAACCCTAACATAGTAATTACTATTTTGGTCAAGTCACTGAGGTCTATTTTTTATTTAAAAGGAAAGAGAAAACCCACCATAATTCAGGAACTGAAGAGCCAGCACTTGGTGCAGTCTGTAATGTAAAAATTCGTGTATTACAGACTCCTTCTATCACAGAAGAAAAATAAAGGATGCAGCTAGAAATATTCCATTTGAGAACTCACATGTCTATTAAGTAGCCAGCATATTTCCACACCTGGAAAGTGTTTAGTCAACAAAGCAACAAGCAGTCTCTCGTAAGACAGACAATGCCTAATTTTGGATTTGAAATACTCCCAAGTATTCCTGTTCCTAAATCATGCCAGCTCTGGTGAACTTACAAGTAGTTCTGAATCTCTGCAGACAATAGGCACATAGGCTCTGATAAAAGGCCCAGAAAGCCACATAATTTTATTTTACATATTCATTGATTTTTGCCCAAATGGAAGACCTCTGTCAACTAACAGGGCTATTCATAGATTCAAAGAGTTGATCAGGGTCATTAATAACAATAGTAAACTGATCATCACTCCAATAGGATTTGACAATGGTTTTTTTTCAAAGTGGGTACTAATGTATTGATGCCTCTGAAGTTCATTACAGCAGTAATAAATCATTAGCCTCCAGAAAATGATTCATAAGTTTGCTAAAATGCATTACAATGGACTGTCAAGCTACTCTACTGAGACGATGAGGCTGGTACTAAAGAGACTCTTTCTTCAGGTTCTCTAACCAAAATGGTGATGACTCAAAGTAATAATATCATAAAGACAAAAATAAAACAAATCACTGTAATAATTTACTTTAATAGCATGTTTCAATCTTCATAAAAGGGTGAGCTAATTTTACTTTGAACTGCTAGATATATTCCTTTTATTCACTGCTGGCAGCAAACTCTTAACCTACAAAGCTCCAATACTGACCTCAATGATTATATTTGTGTTTACTTTAACTAAAGGAAGTGTACTGTAACTATGGTTACTCTGCAAGGGTACCTGTGTAATAACAGTTTATCATAATGCATAAATAGCCTGCCAAGCATGCAGTGCTAAGTCATAAGATTAGTAATGATAAAATCACAAGAAGTATATGGGCCACAACTTGATATTTAGAATATTTGTTACGCAAACTTGTTAGTATATTATATAGGCCGTTCCTAGGTACTACTTAAGTAGCTTAACTACAGAACAGACCTATCGGTTTGCAACCACAGGATGTTTTTATTTTCTTGTATGCTTTTAATTAATACCCATTGCACACAGGACACTTTAATCAGGATATTCAGCAAAATTCACATTAAGCCCAACACTCAGTCTGACATAGTCCTCTGCAACATTACTGCAGTAGTGCTAAAGGCTTACTGTGTTACACAGGGTACCTTAACTAGTTCCCTCCCTGGCTAACACACACAACCTCATCCACAAGATGCTGTGCAAGTCTAGTACCTCATGCTCTTTTTCATCCCTGCCTACCATGAGCATTGCATGGCCACACAGCATGGGAGGTATGCATAAAGACCCACACCCTTACAGGGCAAGGCAGGATCATGGTCCTGTCATTTGGAGGGGTGTGGGCATTGCTCTCTTTACCTGTGCACAGGATGACAAAGATGGGTTGGAAAAGGCACAGGTGGTCATGCTGCTCCTTTGATCCATATGTTGGCTAATAACGCCAGCACCTGGACAGCCACGAACGCTAAGCAGTCCAGCGCCACCGTGGTTCTGCATTTCCATGAAAAGACTCTGGGAGGTGCTTTGTGAACTGCTGGGACCAATGCCACTGCACAGCAATTTCCCCCTCCTTCTTCTTCTTCCACAGTGTTGTGCCTAAATGTCAGAAATAAGCCCCAGGTGATTTGTCTTTACCCATTTGAACAGCCCTTGCTTGAGCAAGTAGTTCTTACACAAGGAGTCCTTCAAGATTAAGTACATTAAAGGCTTGTCTGTAATGCCAGGAATAAAATAAAATAACATCTTCTGGAAATACATGATAAGAATTATTATGAACCCTACAGAAGACAACATAATAACATGTTATCCTCTCAGTGTAATTCAATTATATGTGTGCATTATATAAGGGCCATGAAACACTTAGGGCCAGATATTTAAAAGGCCAAGTCTATATGTTTACAAGCTCAATTTTGTGTTTCCAGACTGAAATGGGAGGAGTTTGCCTCTATCTAACTAATCTGGCTTTCATAAGGTATCATTAGAGATAGAAATACTTTGGAAATAAGAATGCCTGCAAACAAAAGACCAAGATACTCTGAACAGCTTTGAATAATATAGTTAACATCACTGATGTTATAAGCTAATTTCTCTTCTCTATTTGCTGTGGAATCTCTACAGGCCAACTCTCCTCAATTTAATTTGTAAGAAATTCCCCAGAGAAGGATGACAGGTTCCTCTGAATGCAGAAAGAGAGGGGTGGGCATGTAGTCAGAACAGAAGGTTGAGGAATTTTTTAATTGCAAATTAAAAATGCCATTTTGCACAAAATGGAGCTCTCAGACCAGCCAACATGGATGAGTAGAATTAAAACATCCCCCTGACAATTTAGTCCCAAGCAAGTATTCAGTGAGAACCAGAAAATACAACCTTAAAATATGATCATCTTAATCTTAGTTAACATTTCACTGGTGTATTTTAAAGAGCTTTTCCTCCACAGAGGCAAATGCTAAAATAAGGATGCCAAAAGAATAAATGAACACTCATACATGTTAACAAAGAAATCATCAACTAAGTAACCAACACAAAAGTTTTCAAAAAGCCACAGAAATACATTCAGAAATGTCTAAAAATGACGGAATCTCTATTAGAAATGGCAGTAGAAAAAGTTTATCTGATTCTAGTTGGATCCAGTTGACATGTCTACTTTGGAACAAACCTCAGGTCTTTTCCATTGCTATGAAATTACATCTCACAAAAAAACTTTGCACTGCCCCAAGTCAAGGCAGTGCTTTAAATATTCGATAAGCGTAAATTAGAACAGACCAGAAAAGAACACACGACTGGCGGCTAGCATAAGTTCAATAGCATATAACTGGGATTTTCACCGTTCAAGATATAAAACAGAATTGGTAGGCCAGGGAAAGGGTTACCTTTAGTTTGATTAAAGTAGTGCAAACCATACCAATCTGTACCTGGCAGAAACACTAGCCAAAATCTGCCTCTGTGCTGCTGCTGCATCCAGATACAGTTCTAGAAAAACAAACCTTCCTCTTGGTACTCTGCCTATGTCTAGTCTTTGCAAATAAGTCTGTGGCTGTTCTCAACTACTGCTCCTCCAGCCAGGGTTGGAGAGTTTAGAGGGCTTTGAAATACATACAAGGACTGAAGAAAGATTACAGGTCTCACTGTATGAGTTTTAAAATCTTCACCAAAATATCTTTACATAAAGTGGGGAAAAAGTCAGTGGCAAAACAGGCAACAATCCTGCACAAACACCTACCATCAACTGAGACATAAGTACTTGTTCTGATGTCAAAGTCAAAGTTCTGTTATGGACTGAGGCTGGAAATTGCTCAGTTAAACTAAAAAGGAAGTAAACAGATTAAAAGCTTCCAGATCCTCATCTGCCATAAAGCTTGTGTTAAGAGAATTTCAATAAGGCTAAATCAAAGAAGAGCAATATGCTGTGCATGCTCCTTACTGCACCTTTTTGGGGTATAGGACAATATAACCAAAGAAGAAAATCTAAAGTTAGCAACTCTTGGGCTAATGAAACGCAGCTGATTTCCCTAGACCTAAGAGCACTCTAATCTTCCTCCAGCAGAGAGATGAATGAACAGCTATGTGAAAAAGTACTCCAATGCATCTCCTGGCATGAGGAATGAATCTCACACCAGTACTAGTAATTAGAAATAGGACAGATTTTGGACAGCCTTTCAGCAGCTCACAGTGCTCCACTTCAGGCCTCTACTACACTCTTCTTCATGAAGCAGTTTGAAGGATCTCCTTCATGAGCATGTTTGATTCTTATGCCTCTCCCCAGGCATTTTTGACTACCATGTGCTCCTTTCTGCTGCCGCTACAAACCTGTAGCCCCCTTCTTGAACCACGCTAACAACCAGGAGGATTTTGGTTACCCTATCCTAAGCCAATGCTCCTCTTGATGGGTATTCCCTTGATGCCACATATGGCCTAAGAAAAGGAGGGATGGCCCATAAGCTGAACTGCACAGGTATACACCAATACATAGCACAGCACAGATCCACAAAGACAGAGCCCAAAGACCTGCATGTTTTTATAGCCCACCCTCTATAGAGGAAAAAATTCTGGCTCTTTATACTCTTAACACAGAAGCTCAACACCACCTACTTTAAGAGGAATATGCACCTGGAATGGTTGGGTGATAAAAGACATTTATCTCAATCTGATCTGGAAAAATTGACAATGAATGAAGATGAGAAATCCTCGATTAAGACCTGCAAAGCAGAGACTGACACAAATTTATGAGCTTTTTTATAATATCTATACTGTTTGGTGGTGGTTTTTTTCCCCTACTCGGATAGAATAAAAATCATCCTTCAACTTAAATTCTGCAGTGAGGAAGAATACAGAAGCCGAATAGCTTCTGCTTTCTCAAGCAAAACAAAACAGGTATAAGGTTAAGAAAATGCATTAACTTCACAATAAGTAAGGTAAACTAGAAAATTTATTTGTACAAGGGATTCATAATGCAGGATTTTTAAGTACAAGAGACTTTTTACATACTGTATTTTTAATCCCACCACTCTATTTTAATGCACCTCCCAAAGAGTTACTAAGCCCCAGTAATGTACATAAACACCTTTTTCCCCATTTCAGACAGAGAAAATGAGGCATAGACAGAAAATTCTCCAACAAATGTAAAGTACAACAGCACTTCCATGCACAACAGAGGTCCTACCCAAAGTCCATCAGAAGCACTGCAAGCCTTTCCAAATATTTTAATAGCATTTGATTTATGACCTAGAAGACCTAGGAGTAGCTTTCTCTGTCAGTCATTACATACTTAACCTGATTGCTTCTTTCATCAGTCACTTTAACCTGTCTGTATTTTGGACTGTGATCCTGTCAGAGGGACTATGTGGATTTCATGGAAATGCTATGGATGCATGAGAACTCTGCAGGATCCTTCAGCAGCTCACCAGGAACATCATGTCCCCATGCTATACTTAGGGCAGTAGGCAATAAGGTTAAAGATGGAGATACACATGTTCTGAAAACATCTTAACATGATTTTTCACCTGAAAGTAGCTTTGAAGGTTGTTCACACTTGAAAACCTGAAATTTTAGGGGTAGGAAATCTAGCATGAAAGACCTCATATTCCCCCTTCATATCATCACTAAATGCTCTTCATTATTTTTTTCATCTTTAAATGGAAAGGACAGATTTTCACTTGATCTTCTCTATTAGCACTTCTCTCAGATACGTATATATCTTATTGCTGACTGCAATGTTAATATGAAAGCAGAATTCGGTTCTATCATCAAACTTATAAATTCATGTTTGACTGTGATACTCTCCTACTCTGCACATACATGAGCAAGTACAGAGGAATACTGTGATTTACATTTCCTAGCTGGTAGATGTCCATCTAACTAGTTAAATGCCATCTGTAACTGCTCGGGCACAACTAACTATTACTGTACGCACAAAATAGGCACCCAAGATACACAGATTGATACTATGCTGAAACATGAGAATCCAATCCTATTTTAAAAGAAAATTAAGTATCTCAGTAAGTAAACTGAC
This sequence comes from Psilopsiagon aurifrons, assembly GCA_025447955.1. Taxonomy (NCBI): domain Eukaryota; kingdom Metazoa; phylum Chordata; class Aves; order Psittaciformes; family Psittacidae; genus Psilopsiagon; species Psilopsiagon aurifrons. The sequence continues at coordinate 9,779 of JAOEHY010042999.1, read as the reverse complement.
ATTAAGTTCATGCTACACACGGTTGCTTTCTGTAATTTGGAATAGCTGCTTCTCAAAACTTGCCACAGGCAGGTTTTTCTGTACCTCTGCATCTCTCTATTATGTCAGTTTTTAACCCATACTCTCAACCAGGCTTGAGATTTTGTTTACACATTTTTATCTACCATATGTCTCCTGATGGCCAAATTAAAGCTAGTCTTTTTTGCCAATATCTTAAAGGCCTTGGCATAAATCTAAGCAGCAACTGCAAAGTTGATAGGAGAAAATGACTTTGACTAAAACTAGAGGTAGTAAGACCCTTAATCAGCATGTACTTTTGCAAGAATTGCACTGAATGCAATTTTTCAAGGATTCGTCATTTACTAGTAAAAATATAGTAAAAGTTTACTAGCAAAAATACTGAAAATGTATTAGCTCCCAAAAGCACTCACTGCCTTTCCTCTGATCACTACTCAGAACTTCTCCGCATTTTCTCATTAGTAATGCAGTAATGCAGGATTTCTTGGCATGTCTGGGCAAAGTGAAAAGTATATCACAAGGTGGTTTTCTTGGCTATGACATTCCCAACAGACTGTAGCATGTGTCAACAGAAAAACCAGAGTGACATGCCTTCCACTTTAATCGACAGATACATTACATGCCAGAAAGCAGCGAAAATACCCTTTTCACTGTATCTTCAAAAAAGATTTCTAAAGTTTGATCTATGAAAGAGTTCAACAAAATAAACCATGTTCACTCATGATGAGTTTGACTGTATTTAGATTACTTATTATATAAAGGTCATTATCCTTGGCATAAAACTGTCACATATTAAAAAAGACCCTATATGCAGATAAAGGTTCCCCAGAGAGTGTCTCAAACCCACACCATATTTCAGAGCTTTGTATATCATATTTGTGGCTTTTGAGTTAACCAGAAGTCATACAAAGGTACATGTAACCAGACAGCTTGTTATTGACTTTGTTTCTAAGGAGTCTTATGTACATTATTTATTCAGGCAGCTGTAAGAATCAGAGTGCTATAATGCAACATGCTCTACCTTTGACAGATTCACATGAACGTATGCAGTGCTTATATCAATGCATTTGGTTAAATATATCATACTCTGGTTTTATTATATTAATGCAAAAATGCATTAGACATGCTGCACTGATGTAACAAGGTCTTTTGGAAGAGGGACACAACCAAAGCACTGCAGCAACTTTGTGGTTACTGCTAGGTTCACACACAAAAGTATACTTTGAATCCTTTTATAGCACTATGTATGTCCGACGTTTCACAAAATAAGCCTTCTCTACTGCTTTAATTTTGCTCACTGCTTTATAGGAACTGGGGTTTTGCAACAGTGGTTAATTCCTCATTCAATAATTCTTGGTGATGTGCAACAACAGGCAGCATTGACTCTGTGTTCTCCAGCTAGCACAGCTGTACATTTTAATAAATTACATTAATTCCTTATATTATGTAGCTGTGAGCAAGAACTGTAGACCTGGAACCCTACCTTTTTCTACAAAGCATGAATAATGATTTCTTCATAGGTGGGTGTGTGCACATTCTTGTTTTATTAGATCAGTCTCACAAAAGAAAGACTGCACCATGAATGCCACAATCATTTTAACGTGCTATCAAAACCTGGCTATCTGAGGTTACTAATTTATCACATTTTTAACCTGACTTTATCACCCCAAATTTACTATCCTTTTAAGCCAACAAATGAGATGCATCCTAACTAAAATGTGGGGAATCTTACTGATGGATCAAATATAAAACCTCTGCTTGCTCACCCACTCTAAATACATCACTGCAGCAGGCCTGGAGAAAAAAGGTCACAAACCCCAATTCTGAAATACTTGCCAGTCATTTGAGATGTTTTGTAGGACTCTGCAATTCCTTTTCTAAACTGCCACAAATTTCAAACGTCTGTACAATTTCGAGATTTTCATATAAAAAAATCCATAAATTAAATCCTCCCGAGGACACTGAATAGTGGAACAGAACACAGTAAGTAATATTGCTACTAAATCATCATAATCACAAGCGGAAAAGAAACAAACATCTGTTCTTCTATAGGTATGAATGGAAACAGAGGAACATAGTAAATGAGCATGAAAATATCTCCTTGAAAAATAATATATTAATCCACCAGCTTCAAATGAATAATCTCCCCATAACACCTTAATACTAATAAGAAAATAAATTATCTGTTTAAATGGAACATTTAGTCTGCATCCAATACAGTCTTGTCATGTTGACACTAGTAAGTTAATAAATAAGTGGGTATTAGAATATGGGAATAAAATACACAATACTTGAAGCATGTGAGGAGAAAATATGCATTTTTCAGTCATCATTTTAGATTGTTAAAAACCTATTAGACAGTAAGATCACAGTAAATACACAACTTCAATATGCTCTAATTCTGTGCAATTTATGAGATTTAAGCAAATATCAGTAAGAGTTTTAATTTGGATCTCCCAACAGCTAGACAGGATTATTGTGAGCGTAATAGTTTTATGTTCAAGTGGGATTCTGCTGTATTAAACTCTTTGTTAAACAAATCAGTCAAGCGCTCTCTCTGGAATTTTAATTTGCACCTTTGTAGACAACCACTGTTTTACTTTCAATGTTTGATTATCAGCACGTACTTTAAAGAGGCAAGATCTTACCACTTAATGTGAGTTTCCTTTCATTTTCATTTGAGTGGAAATATATTTTAGTCCAAAAAGGCTATTATTCCCTTTAGTTATGCATCTCCCAGGGCATTTCATTTGCAGTAAAAAACCTTCTGTAAAATGTTGCCCTGTTGTCAACTTAACTGAAACCTGTTTTCTGTTAGGCTGCTAATGTTTGCTATCATGTTATCTGCAATAGCCCAGCCTTACCAATATCAGTCAACAGCAGCGCTCTCAGCAGCATCACTAAAATTGGTCTGGCCACAGAAATACAGGTCTAAAACTTCCATGACAATGCAGGTCACTGCAAGAACCTTTAACTCTGTTAATACTGTCTCACTCTGCTTCTTTCCTGCCAGATGGGCAGCACATACATGAGTCATCTTATCTCATCATGATTTGTATATTTGCTTTCTTACTCTAGTTCCAGTCCAGAATCTGAGAAACACTTCTAAGCCAAGAAGAACTTCTCCACCCCCCTGTCTCCAGCTGCCACTGTGACTCACCATGCAAACTGCACACACATGACCTCATATGCTTTGTCATAAAACGTGACAGCAGCTCCAGGCTGCACCAGGAATCTGGAATCATACTGACCCCAGGGCACACTCAGTAGCTCATGATCTGCTGATTCATCATGCAGCAGCAGGGCTACAGTCACTTCTGACCCGGGTGTTCCCATGGGTGTCAATGGAACTATTTTCATCAGTAAATAGTTGCTTTTGAAAGATCTTTATTAAATCTTAAATCTCACTGGAAAGACTAAAAAACTATAAACTAATAATAAATAATCACTTAGGCATTCTTGTGGGCTACAAAACCAAAAAACTAAACTCTTGCTTTAAATAATGCTGTGTGGAAGCCTAAGCATTGGTCTTATACAACCAGATGGATGATCTGGATAATCTGGAACGGGTAGGTTTCTCACTATCTTTTGATCTCCCTTTGTCTCACATCCTGACTAGACAGTTTCTTACAACATATTGCCAATGAAAGATTAACACAATGATTAATCTTTTGGCGAGAACAAAGTCTCACCTTGACTTTGGTTTCACTGTTCTGGCGTTTTCCAAGAAAAACCTTCTCTGGCCAAAAATGCTCATCTGTCCCTGGCTGATGTTGAATGTGTGGAGAGTCTCAGCGGAAAATGAAACATCTCCTCACTGTTGGACGGAAGCCTACAATGAAAGTATTTTTAGCACATAAACAAGTAGTAAGGCATAGATATGAATGTGCAACCAGTTATGGCCTTCTCTGAAACATGGCGTAAGACCCTACCACTGTGGCAAGAGAGAAGGCAAGCTTATTTCACTCATGATGAATCCAAGAAATCTATCCAACCCTCTTCTTTTATTCACTGCATATTGGCTAACTGTCTCAAACTTTCCTTCAAAGGTAAAATTTAAGTCCTAGCTAATGTCACTCTTAATTAGAAATGAGCAATGACATCCCTTATATATGATTTTATTCCCAACTTCAAAAGGAGCTACCTAGGTTTGCTTGGTGTCTCTACTTTGAAGAAAATGTCTTTTATTACTTATTTTAGTATAACACATTAAAATCAAATATCTCCTGTAGCAAAACGATTCAAGTCCCTGGAACTCAAATAATTTTCTAATAAAAAATGCATGAGACAAATAAATGCACTTTATGTTCCACAAGAAAAGGCAGTTTCAACAGGCTAATGCTCAGAGAAAATTCATTTTATCAACCAGCCATTTCATTCTTTGGTGCTGTTACAAGCTCCTCGCGGTTGCTAGGCAACCATAATTCATCGTACCTTTTAATGGATACTCTGCTACTGCTGAGAACATTAAGGTGAAGAGAATAAATGCCTTGGGTGAATCTTGAAATCTTTCATTATGCATGTCATTCTATTTCTGTAATGCTATAATGCTGAAATGTTTCTGTGGCAGGAAACTGAGTTGTGGTAATTGCATATTCCACTCATATATGTTTTGTAAGCAGAGCAGCACGTACTTGTCTAAAATGAGCTATTTCTAACATGATTGAAATTGGACTTTTCTACTTCTAAAGGTAGTAAATAAATCTGAGGGGAGAGAAAAGAATCAGTCTGGAGTAAAATGTCTTGAAATTTTCAGCAAGAGTGACAAAATCCTATGGCATAAATTGAAAGTAATCAAACAGGCTTGATTGCAACACGCCGTGGTATGGGAATATATAGTAAACAATTGAAAATGCAAAAAAACCAATAAAGAAACCATATATCCTGTACAAGTTGTTTATTTTTTAAAACACATGACATTCACAGACAGATACATGTATCCTAGATCAGGCATCTCTCTTGATATTATTAAAACAAACCTCACGTTTCAGCTGAGTGCAAATGACAAATATGTACATTTCCCACCTCCTTGTCTGGGCCCTTTTCTCCTCTTGAGAAATACTTTCTTATATCAGCTAAGGGGGCGCTGGCATGAACGCGATTTCATGATGGGGTTTGTATTTTGCAAATAAATAGTAAAGACAGTATAAGGTAAGACAGAGTGCTCAGATACTTTCAATGATGGATATCACTACAAAACCCTGAGAAGGATTTGTTTCTATGGGTTCAACCTGCATTTCTGATCCTGATTACCTTCTCGTTCACACATGCATATATCAGGTGATGTGCTCTTAGAAAAGCAGCTCTATTCAATTGGGATTTGAATTCATTTTTCCTTGTTTTGTAAATTAGATTCAGATTTGTATAGAATTTATTTTAGAAAAAAATATAATTAGCCTTGGAAAGAAACTGGTTACATATATTGATTTATTTAATCTATGTACCTTTTAACTTCACTTTCCTCTTTACATGTCTGGGCTTGTCATTGGAAATGCTGAGGGACAAGGAATATTTCAGTTCTCTTCCTCAATCATTTACAGCACTCCCCTATCAGAGGCTGGTGACCTCAAACTCATCTTGAAGCTGTATGGCCTGTGTTTCGCAGGGAGGACCAGTTGCAGAACTCCTACAGGCCTATCTGTTTTGATGTTGGAAGGGAAGGACAAAGTCGAACTTTTTGCTTATCAATTGTGGCTGAGTAGTGATTTAAAATTTCCTTTGATAACCAGATATTTTTTTTACACAGCTACTAATTTCTGAGTATTTTGGCAATATAACTCTTTCATCACACTGCATATGAAGGTGGAAGCCATCATTTTCTGAGAAACATTTTGAAACCTGTTCCTCAGGAAAGTGATCTGTAGGAAAAAGAAGGGGAAGATGCTGCATATATGCACACAAGCAAAAAGAAACAGATGGGGTTGCAGGATGGAGTTAGAGACTTTGTATCAATCTACTCTGAAGGGGTCCTATTTATTGAACAACACAAGGGAAAACGAGCACACAGTGCTAACAGAAAAAGTAGGAGAGAGTTAAGAGGTCCCGAATTAGGGATCATACAAAGTTAAAATAAATGCATAAATATGTCAAACCACATTATTTCTTTCCATTTTTTTTTCTTCTCAAGTATTCATGCAACTCCACTTTCCATTTTAAGAAAGCATACTTGACTTTTCTTTCCTCCTCTTTGAAAGTGTACTTGACTTTTCTTTCCCACTCTTTTCTTCTCCTCCCTTCTTATTCTTTCTTTTGCCTACTACTAGTGACAAGAAGCAACAATGTATGTTTTAAAACAACTTCTTGATTATTTTCCAGTAAGTAAAATGCTGCCTTTCCTCAAACTATCGATGTGTCCTCCAAAAGAATCCACCAAAGTAAAAGTGAGATAAAGAAGCAGCAGTTTAGCTGATTTTCAAAGACCGCTTCACCCTTGTAAATGTAATTTGCCAATGCAAATCACTCATTCTCTTTGCTCCAAACATTTGCTGTGCACAGTTTCATTGGTACAGTATTCATGCACCTGAAGAATGCCTCAAAATTTGTGACTCCTAATGATTCTTTTTCTTTGCTGCTGCTTAGAGGATGGTGATCTCAGAGAGTACCTCCAGCCAGTATTCTGAAGGCAGAAAACTCAACCACTTCTGAATTCATATTCTCCTACATAGGTCATCAAAATTATGGGAACAAATACTGGACTTCCACATGGGAATGACAGATGTGGAAGCATAGCAGTCACGCTTCAAAGTCTTCCTGAAAAGCATTTTGTTACATTTCTTGGAATCACCTGATCACATCTACAGAAAGACTTTGTGTCACCTTAAATTGGAATAATGCCTTAAGTGCAGCAATATGATGAATGCTACTCGTATCTTCCAAATGATGATCTTCCATTTAATTATGAATCAGACACAATTGTTGATTAAATCTACAATTCTTGAACTTCGAAAAACTATGCTATGGTAATTCCACATTTCTTCTGGAGCAAACCCTCTTTGGACAACATTCTGCAGTTTTAATAAGGGTCAAAAATAATATAAGAATGAAAAAATAATATTTCAAGCATCACTGTGAATTAGAAAAGAGGATATTTAATATAATTTATCAAAGTAGGAGGAGAATAGCAAACTGAGACCTAAACACTCGAAGGTCACAGCCAATAACGTTACTGCAAATAGAAAAGGCTTGCAGAAGCATCAAATGCAAATTACTGTTTGCTGGAGAATTTTAATAGAGTTCTACGTCACATTATAAAATGTTTAATTGTAACCCCATTTTAATAACACCATCTGATTAAATGAATAGACGCCTTGCTGATTGCAATTACAATCTGTCAAACTGTGTATTTACTTACAGTTTGGTTTCCTAAAACCATAAGATCAAAAAAGGAAACTCTATTCAGCTTGTCAGCAAACTATAATTATTGTGTATCCTTCTGTCAGTTTCTGTATAAAACTTTTGGTTCTAAAATGGATCTAATTATAACTACATCAACATTTTTATGAATGCATGCTTTCCCTTCTTTCCCCCTTCCCTTCAGTGTATTCTTTGTTGCAAACTTAGGAGGAAAAACTTCTAAGTAACATTTGTTTCTCTGTTTTATTTTTTCTATCCTAAGTTATTGTTGGAATACAGAAGACTCCATTCAATGTAAATATTATTTATGGCAGTGCACCTTCCTAGCACTACACTCAAGCAAAGCCATGGGATTAGGACTCTATTGGTTTTTTTTCTGCTTTGGCATTAATGTCTTGAACATCAGCTGAGAAGCTCTTTCCAAGTATATCATGTAGCTCATCTTCTACAAAGTCTATTTGTTGTAATTTATAAGCTTTCAAAAGAAACAATTTGCCAGACAAACAAGAAATGAGTCCAAATGTCTGAACACTAGTGTATGTATCAAACAGTTACAGAAATTACATCTCAAAGATCTATTAAACCATCCAGCCCATCTCCCAGCCAGTGCAGGATTTTCCCGTACGTACATGTTCCAGTGCTTTAACGCTACCTGGCAGACTATACAGATTCCATTACAGGTTTTTTTTTCCAACCTTCACCCATTGCTTATTTTTATCCCATTACTTGCAGTGACAGACCTTAAGTATCATAAACATCTATTCCTTCAGCCTAACTTTCTAAGTAATGGATGATGATAAATAAATACAATATTGAAAATATGCACATTAACAAATTCATAAAATAACACACTATAGTTGAACCTTCAAGAAGAATTATTTTTCTCAGTGTAGGCTACGGGCTAATACAATCTGGATCATGATTACATGCTAATAAGATTTAGGAAAAGCTGATTATTTTTCTACTCTTTCTTAAATGCTCAAGTCAGCTGTGAACCAAAACAGTCTGAGTTAATATACATCCTCTTGATGATTTGTCCTAGCTGTTCCATCAACACCTATTACCCATCATTCATTCTTAGATAAATATACACTTCATAAATACAAATATACACTTATATAAGCACACTTTAAAAATAAAATAAAGACAACTGGAAAGAATAAATTATCTGCATCAGCCTCCACTGACTCCTGGGCTTTATTTGTAATGAAGTAGGTAAATTTTTAAGATTTCGGACCTGTACCCAGAGCCTGCCCAAAGAGTTTGTGCAGTTGGCATTACACGAATTCTCTAAAAATAAGTTAGAAAAACATCTGATGGAAGTGACAAAAGTATGGAGGGAGTATCCTGGTTTTGGAGATGACCTTTTCAAGTCCTCCAGTGAACTAGATTAAGGGAGGGACCTAAGGATTCCTTCTGGAGCAATTTCTGTTATTTGGTAAGTAACACAACATAAGGCTGCAGCGGATCCAAGTGCAACAGGATCCAAGAGGTCAGGTTACTCATGTAGTTCTTTCCTGTAGTGCAGCTTTGCTATACTGTCTTCAATTATATGGCAATCAAAATAATAAAAGTTGCTTCAAAGCAGCACATTAGGCAATATTTCTTCTCTTCAGTCTTGTTAAAGCCTGCACTAGTTTTCCAAAAGTTATAAATAAAACCATTATAAGAATATGACAGCAGAGTGTGGATCATTATTGACAAACACTTTCACTGACACACCCTTAATCTGATATAATCTAAAATCTAAATTTTTTGCAATTTATGAACCAATTAAAGCACCTGCTGCAGGGCTATCTCTCTTTCTGATGAAACTCTAAGAAAGCCCTTGCTGGAGTTGGACAGGATCAACATTATGCCACAGAGCTCCTAAAATGCAGTTCATAGGCAGAGCCCCAAACGATGAAGTTAGTGCAACAACACCATCCAAAATTTAAATTTCATAGTCCAGGCCCTGGGTAGAGAACTCTCCTTTTGTGTATTTTTCCCTCCCTGCATTCAAGAAAGCCAGTGGCAATTGAAAAATTGGCCTGTAAGACCTGGGATTGGGAGTCTGGGGCAGTGGAGCTTCAAACTCTGCTTCGATGGATTCTTCACTTCTTCCTAGAGCTGACTGCATTTCAAGGGCAGGCAAAACAACCCTTGTATCTTTTCCATGGCTCTTAAATCATACAATCATAGAATCATAGAATAGTCAGGGCTGGAAAGGACCTTAAGATCATACAGTTCCAACCCCCCTGCCATGGGCAGGGACACCTCCCACTAAACCATGTCACCCAGGGCTATGTCCAACCTGGCCTTGATCACTGCCAGGGATGGAGCATTCACAATTTCCCTGGGCAACCCATTCCAGTGCCTCACCACCCTTACAGGAAAGAATTTCTTCCTCATATCCAATCTGAACTTCC
>JAOEHY010042997.1:0-15145 GCA_025447955.1 Psilopsiagon aurifrons | reverse complement strand
AGGGAAGCTGTGAATGCTCCATCCCTGGCAGTGTTCAAGGCCAGGTTGGACATAGCCTTGGGTGGCATGGTTTAGTGAGAGGTGCCCATGGCAGGGGGGTCTTAAGGCCCTTTCCAACCCTAACTATTTTATGATCCTATGATTATATGACAACTGACCAATCTCACAAATCAGCTCATCCAACCTCTTTCTTTACTGAAACAAATTCATACCTGAGTTTTTGTTCAGAAAAGGTACAGATCATATGAGAGCCTATAATTTCAGCCCAGGATCTGGACAATGACACTAAAATGAAGCTCTTCCCTGTGATGGTGGTGAGGCCCTGGCAGAGGTTGTCCAGAGAAGCTGTGGCTGCCCCATCCCTGGCAGTGTTCAAGGTGAGGTTGGATGGAACTTTGAGCAACCTGGTCTAGTGGAAGGCGTCCCTGCCCATGGCAGGGGTTTTGGAACTGGATGAACTGTAAGATCTCTTCCAACCCAAAACATTCTGTGATTCTATGAAAAACAAGCAACCAACCAAACCAACAAAAAAACAAACAAAACAAAACCGAACAAATGAAGAAATAACAGACAATGACCCAAAAAAAAAAAAAAAACCAAAAAAAAAAACCCAAAACAAAACCTAAAAAGAACCCAAAAAACCAAAATCAGAACCAAGGGAGCATACGACTTAAAGCAGCAATTAAGCCACAAAACTAATAGCACCATAAATTTCATCCTGCAGATTATCTTTCCTGAGGTTTCCTTTTCACCACCCCTTTCATTAGCCCTGTCCCTGTCCATCACACTATAAAGAACAAAGCCAAAACCTCACCTTGTGTAACAGCACAACCTGGCATAGGTGTGAGGCACTTTGCCAAAGCCTGCCTCCTTCTAACTTGCTGACCTGCTTGCCTCTTGACTCCAGGGGCAGTGTGCCTGATGTCATTGCTCAGACATCCTCAGTCTGATGTGCTACCGTTGGCAAAGACCTACAAATTCCCCATGGAAATGACTCCTCCAGCTTCTGAGTGTAATGTTACTATCATTAGTGTTTTCCCATGAGGCTGAAGTGCAATGGGCTGCTTTTTTTTTGTGGTTAGTTTTCAGCTAATGGGATTAATTGCAGAACAGACATGTGAGACAGCTGTGATTTTAGATCCAGTCTCCAAAGTAAATGATTGAGCTTTGCTTGTTGAAGTAACTAGGTGATTAGGTGTGCAAGGCTGCACGTCTGAAAGTTCAAAGGTTAAAACTCGGATGACGAGTCCCATATAAATAAAAGCCATGTGATGCTACGGGATCTTTGTGGTACTCACCATGGAGGAAGCCCTGCACTCCCTTTTTTTCTTAAAACTTGCTTGAGTCAAACAATCTATTGATTTACAAGTCTGGAGGAAAAGAAGTGCAAAACACATCTGGGGCTAAAAGCTATCATATGAACTCCAGCCATTTGTTGCCCTTGTGGCATCTTGTGGAAGATTTTTCAGTTGGGAATGAATGAGTCCTTCCAAAAGGAAGTCAGGTTTTGTAACACGCAACCCACAACTTCAAGCAGAGCTCAGGGTCTTGGAATGGTGAATATCACATAGCCAGAAGCTCAGAGAATATGTCAGGACACATTCAGTGGTATATCAGAGAAGCTCTTTATGAGGCTTTGGATTTTAAGTGTGTCACATGTATGATGTGAGTGTTACTACCTGAACCATTCACAATCCTTCCCGCCTATAGAAGATTCTGAAACGGCTGCAAAAGCCATTCCAACATAATTTCTAACAGCTTTGATCCATTAACTTCAGTTGAGTTCCAGCTGACTGACCATAGCACAAGAAGAAAACAGCAGCCAGAGCAGATCTTTCAGCCTTATTTAAAGAGCCTTATTCTTAGTTTGGTCACTATATAATGATCAAGTTTCTACGCATCTCTCTCATAAATTTTACATGCAAAACTGCAGAGCACAAACAGGTGGCATACAGATCAGTGACCACACTTAGCCATTCTTTTCCAGTTTGCTCCAAAAGATGCGGAGCACTTCTAAGAACTGAGGCAACAGTAGAACTGATTGTGATTGGAAGCTCCTGAACAACATTGTTTCAGACTGGCCCTTCCTTGGTGGGAGACTGGGAAAAGAAAGGACCGTGAATGCCGGACAGCTGAGATGGAAAAGATACAGTATCCAGAAACAGAAAGTTGGGAGTTTCTGCTCAGTTGAGAGAGTATGGGTACAAGGACCCAAGAAAAGGGTATAGGCTTTTCAGCTAGTGATGTGGCTGGGAACACTGGAGGGCTGTAAGGCAGAATATCATCTCTCTATGGTTGATTTCTCCTGTGCTCAGAAGAGCAGGTCGTGTAAATAAAGAAATCTGCACCAAAGGTACTTAACTCTAAGACAAATATCATCTTTCCAGGTATGCTCAGATTGGTTTTAGATACGGCACTAAACACAGGACTTCAAGAATACCCACCTACATGGATTATCAAATGTACTAAGATGCTAACTCTTGAAAACACTGATGCATGGAGCACATGCGCCGAGATGAATTCACTAGTTTGCTGAGCATTGAAAGTAGCTTTGCATGACACTAAGCATTCCCCCACCCAGAAATCACTGAGCACAGTTCAGTGATGTCTGAACTGTCTTTGGACACATTGTGATCTATAAGATAGCTCTGAGTAGTACCAATACTCTTAGAAAGTTCTGCCTGGGGGCATCCATAGCCACATCTGTAGTTAACAGACATTCACAGAGTTGTTTCCTTGCTTCCTAACACTTTCAACGTGCATATGTGTATGTATGATGAGTATGATGTTTGTATTCAAAAGAATATAACAAGTAGCAAACTAGATCCTCTTAACATATGTGAATTCAAGACAATGTGCAAGTTAAAAGAGGAAAATAAGAAGTTAATAATGAGACCTTTCAGTTTAACTTCAGTTCCTAGACACTACTAAAGCAAATACACACTCTTTATGTACACTGAAATCTACTTAAAGGTGAACAGTATGCAGGATGGATTTGCTAAGTTGTGTCAAACCAAATTATTTTCCTCCTACCCCAGAGTAGCAGATTTTGTGAAGAGCAGCAGATACTGACTTTCATAACAGTTCCACTTCTTCAGACTACAGAATCAAGGTATCACAGAATCAACTAGGTTGTTCAAAATAACAAGAATTAAACTTTCAACAACACACAAAGCCAGAAAACATTTCTCAGTGGTGTGAGAACACCACCATCAGAACACAAGAATAAATCAAAAAGAGTTCCATGTCCTCCTTTCTGGTACTCACCATATTTAGAAATATCTTGGACTACAGAGTAGGCAATGTACTTCTTAAATGTACAGGTAATGTGAGGCTGAGGGGATCGCTGGAATGCTTTGGAGAATGGGGTTAGAAGGGGAATGTCTGTACAAATGGAAGAAATGACCTGGAGGACTAGCAACTAGGAAGGGATGGCAGACAGCTGCAGAGCCTCAGGGTTACTCTGCAGTTGCCCAGGCTCTGACAATTTACAGTTAAACAAAGGGCTTCATTTTCTGACCTGTGTGACTCTGCAAATTACAGGTAAAGACATGTTCAGTGTAATTTTCTGTATCTTGGAATGAATCAAGTTATTAATGGAAGTGAAAATCGCCTAGGAGCTTGCAACAAGATGCAAAATGTTCAGAGTTCCTCTATTTGGGGGCCATAACAATGTATTTATAATTATAAATAGTAATAATCTCCTGATAAATAACTTTCTTGGATGACTAATGACATGACTTCAGAAGGTATCAGTATTTTGGACTGAGAATTAAATGTTAAAAGAGTCTCAGATCTTAACACAGTGTTCACAATAACAGTAATCCTAGCAGTGGCAATAATGCTCTTTACCATCCCTACCCACGCTAATCTCTTGAAGAAGCAACAGATACAAACAGAGTGAAACACCAGAGTGAAAACATACATGGAATTGAGTTCAGCATTCAAAGATTGTACTAACATGCCACAACTATTAATTCTTTCCTTGCAGCAATGGTAGCAGAAAGGTTTGTTCCACTGGCTCTTGGCCAGGTTAGTTCAAGGCCAGGCAAGCGGAGAGAGTAGCCAGAGCCATCTCCCGACAGCAGTCGCCATGCAGTCCCAGCACAAGGATAAATTGTAACAGCTGCCACTGGAAAACAACATGGTTGCACTTATGGAGAACAACGAGGGAATACAAAATCCCTAACAAACACCCTGAGAAATGTATAGCATCCAAAAGTTGCCATCCAGAAGCATGTGTTATGATGACACCCTCCTTAGTTAAGTAAAGACCTTCCATTTAGCACTACAATTACAAAGCCAGAAATGTTCCCAGAGTCTCAGACAGTTTGAAATGGAAAGAAAGTTTTATGCATTGTATATTTGTTACCTGACATTATCTGTGCTCCCAGAGTTTGCAACCAATATAATGCCAAAAGAGATACCAGACATATCATAGTTTCATAAAAGTCAGTATCTAACAAAAACACATGACAGCAAGTGCGTTACTGATGTATTACAGTCTGAATTAGCTAATTAATGATGGACAGACCTAATGAGAAACCTGAGATCACAGGAAAAACTAGAATAATAAACCAATGATATTGTTACCAGCATCAAATGAACAAATTGCTTAATAAATACATTTCATCAGACTGAATTACAGAATTACATTACCATTGATAAATGGTTTCAGTAATTCACCCTCTGCCTAACGTAAGGTCCCAAGGGAAGTTACAGCCACAACAATTTCTGACCTCACTGGTGGTCGATGTTCATATCTGCAGAATGTGAGCATCTGCCTTCCTCCTTCACCCTTCTTGTGAAAAATTAATGCAAGCAGACAAGTTCTCCAGCTCATGGTAAAGACACAGGGATTTACACACCGCACTAAAAACCTGTATTTTTCAGCACATTATGATGGCTCTGCTTATCGCCTGCCCGTAATTTCCTCTTTCACAGAGGACCTCAAAATCTTTTCAGCATGATACAATAGGCAAAAGTTAGTCAGCATTATGGATATCACTACTTTTTAACTCGTGAAATCCTACTGGCTCATGAAATACTAGCTTGCTGGTCACTTTCAGAAAATCAGTAAAGGTGCTTTAAACACCTGTGCACACAGCACGTGTATGTGTCCTTCTTGTCATGGGTTCAGCATATCCTCCAGAAAGGAAAAAAAATGGAAGGTCTTAGGCAAAAGTCAAGTTTCTAAGTTAGAGTGAGAGTTGAACTTTTAAAACAAATATGTATTTCTCCAGCCTAAAGCAAAAAAAAAAAAAAAAAAAAAAAAAAAAAAAAAAAATTAATTCTGATGGTCTTTTATTAAAAATTTTAAGAATAGAAAAAAAACCTGTTTCTGATCCCCTGCTCTTCAGCCTTCATTTATTTTGTGCTGAAATACACAAAAGCCCCATATTACTTTATACTTTCATAACTATTTTTATACATTTTTCTAAACAAACCTATTCCAACACAAGATTAGTGGAAAAGGTCATCTCTGATGTCCCTATTGCGTAAAGTGTAAGTCTCTGGTATGAAGAGCTGTATTTATAACCCAAAGAAAAGGACAGGGATTGTCTGATGTGCTACTGAAAGTTAACAGGTCCCAAGTTTAGGTTGTGGATAATGTCATTCTTTGATAAACAGCCACTATTTCTTCAAACCCAGCTGTCTTTGGTATATCAAATCTGCCAGAGGTGCTTACATCAGTGTATAGGTTATAATAATACACAACATATATTCTCGCTGAGACATGTCTAACCACATATCTTACATAATTTTCATATTTTGTGGCAAATTTAGATTATTATACACCACATACTCTTTTCAGAATAAACATCTATTTCCAGGAGTGATGTAAGGTTGGCTATAAAATGATGCCACACATCTAAGAAACCATGTTTTCTTAGCTATTGAATTAAGAACGTTAATTCAGAAGTTCAGAAAAGATTTATAGTCAGTATCTTCAAAGGTGGGAGCTTAAACGTAAGCTCTTAAGTCATGTTTAATTCATACTTGCATGTAAAGAAAAGCATTACGATTTTCAATTACTGCCAGCAGTGAATACTTCTGGATTTCAGAAATTACTCAAAACACTTGAAAATCAACCAGAATCTACTTAAATGTCCCCCTAAGAGCACAGAAGCCTGATTTTGAGGAGATAGATATGCTGTGGAATTAAAAACCAATACCTAGGTATGAGGGTGGTAATTCCACAAAGCTATCACCCATCTCTGCAGGCATGAATACATAAATACCTCGACCCTGTGTATTTATTGGCTTCTTGAAGGCCGGGTGAAACACAGATTTGGGACAACAGCAGCTTGCTGCATGCAGACAGAATATGAAAATAGTTTTCCAGGTGATAGGGGTTACACACGTATCTATTTAATGAGAGGCATGATCCTCAAGGACCACTCTGAAAACAGTATGTGAACAAAGCAGAGGAAACACAGCAGGTAGACTGAACAGGAAGGAAAAATTGAAAGGGAGAATGCAAAAATCAGACCAAGAAAGAAGCAAAACACCACCAAAAATACAAATTATTACCAGAGCTCATTATCCATTAAGTACAGGAAAGAAAGCAATGAAGTAGAAAAAGCTAGAAGATTAATATGAAGATTTTGTTAACTCTTTTTCTTCTTTCTTTCGTTAATGTGTTCTGAGTTGAAGTTGAGTTTGTAACTGCTTTGGGATAACAAATCTTCACAGTATCTCTTTCGCTACATATCTATCTCACTTATAAAGCCATAATGGATATTAGGTATTAATCAGAACAGTGGGATCGCAGCCCAAGGTAAATTAACCTGGCATTATTCCAGCATTTTCTTTCCCCTAATCCGCTGGACCCCCAAATGCGAGCTATGTATGGCTAAAGGAGCCATGACCTCAACACTGTCTGCCATTCAGCTCCCAGTGAAAGGTGTATAACTCATGCAGGCTGTGCTTGCGCTTTTCATTCAGCTTTCTGCTCCTGCATCTTGCTTTTCTACACTTTTTAAGGCAAGGTAGAAATTCAGACAAACAAACCTTCCTGTCTTTTTCAGCTTGATTACAGCTGAACTTCTCCACTTCTGCCCTTAACACTTACCATTTACAATAACAATGCCTGGGCTGGGAATTTGCCTGTGAGGCTGGCAGTACTCAGAGGGCAGAGTGGTCACAGGATAGTGGGTACATCCCAGCTGCTCTGATGAGTTCATTTCTCATAGGGCTGCAATGTTTGGATGACAATGTTTGACAGTATCCAACAGGCAGAGGCACAGCCAGGCACTTGGACCACAAGCCAAAATGTGCTTATTATCCAGCAGATCGTAAGTGAAAAACAAAGTTCCATTTGTTGATGGCTTCTCAGATCAGTTAAGCAATAAGGTATCCTAATTTATGTAAATTTTATATACTCACGATCAAATAAAATATGATCTCTGACTATATACCTTGCCATGTGAGATTTTAGGAATTTCTGTGGTATCTGCCCCATCCCTGGCAGTGTTCAAGGCCAGGCTGGATGAGGCTCTGAGCCACCTCGTCTAGTGGAAGGTGTTGCTGCCCATGGCAGTGGGTTGGAACTACATGAGCTGTAAGATCCCTTCCAACACAAACCATTTTGTGATTCTATCTGTGAAACACTCAATATATAAATACTGCAAGTATTGTAGAATACTGAAGCCGTCTTCCATCAGTTTAAGGCTGTGTTTCGAGCACACTAGATTTTTCATGGTACAACAAAGTCAGCCCAGCAAATAACGGTATGTTGGTACCTAAAATACTACCCATGTAGTCTGTCTCTCCCCTTTGTGAACACCACTTAGATTCAGCGCCCTGACAACTGCCAGGAGGATCACCTGATGTGGCTCCGGATGTCTAACTCATAGCAAGGATCACACCTGTACTCCTTGAAGTCAGGGAGAACCTGCCCTTCCAACCGATTCCTCTGCAGTTTGCTTTATTTCTTCAGGAACGCTAACAGCAGCCCATGTTTCCCATGTACAGTGAATAAAATCCTGGGGTCCGCTGGCCCCGGCCAGCCCCGCGACAGCAGCCCCAGTCCCACAATCACCCCAAAAAGAGCCAACACCGCCCGACACCATCACTGCCCCGAGAGCAAGCCGGCAGCCTATCCCAGCACTTGTAGGCGGGGCCTTGTGCGCCTGTAGACCAATCAAGCACCGCGGTATCCGCCCCCCGCGGGAGGTACTCTCAAGCGATGGAGGGGAGGGCTGTCAATCAGGTGACGTCACGGGGAGGAGCGGCATGGGCGGGCCGGCTGAGGTATGGTCTCCTCAGTCTTCCGTCGTGGGGGTCGTTGGACTCAGCCCTCTCTGTGCTGGGGACGCCCGCGGGGACGCCGGCGGTTGAGAGTGGCTCCCCTCGGCCGCAGCATGGCGAGGGATTCGTGAGGCCTGGAGTGCGGGGCGAGCCACGGGGGTTACCGGCAGTCGGGAGGGCCCGGGCTACTCTGGGCAGCCCGCAGTGCAGCAGCCGCCCGCGGGTCCCTGTGCCTGCTCTGCCTCTGTGGGGTCCTGCCGGAGCCGCTGTGCCCCTCGGGGGAGCCCAGAGCCTGAGGGGTGGGTTCGCTGCCGCCCTGCCCGCTCTTCCCCGCGGATTCGTGGAGGTAGATGCGGGCTGATCCCGGTGCAGGCTGGTGTGTTCACGGAGCAGCGGCCTGGCGCTCGGGCAGCAGCACCAGCTGACAAGCCGCCTGCCGTGGCTGTGTCCGGGTGCTGTCTTCTTGCTAGCCTCCCCCCTTTCAAGCTAGGCAGAGGCCTCTCTGAGGCCACTGACAAACTTCTGTCCTGAGTTGTGCCTCTGTAGGACCATTACCAAGCAGAGAGAGCCTCTGGGAGGCAGCGGTGGAATGAAATAGTACTTCATCCCTGCCCTGGGGTGTTTTCACTTTCAGCCGCTGCAGCACTTACGGGGACACTCGCGCTGCCGGCCCCTGTCATGTCGCAGAATATCTGCCGGCCTGGCTCCTCCTTCAGCTCCTCCAGATGTCTGTCACGACGAAGCTCTCTGCCAGCCTGAAGCTGGCTTTATCTGAACCTGTGCTGTCTCCTGTCCTTGGCGAAAGTTCAGTCTTTGACTATATAGAATGGTTTGGCTTGGAAGGGATGTTAAAGATGTGTAGTTCCAACACCCCTGCCCTGGGCAGGGACACCTTCCACTAGAGCAGGTTGCTATATACAGGTGCCATATGCAGGCATCTGCTCCACAGTGTGAGTCCCACTGTGTCACTTGACAGTGTTTGCTTGGCTGTCTTCATGTCATGTATTTCTGTGCTTCAGGCTGCTAGTTAGTAAATGCCTTGCTTATCTTACAATATCAATTATACATGAAATATGTATCCTGTGACATCTGCCATCAGTTATTATTGAACATGTTATGAGGAAAGAAAAGTAATCCCTGTGGGGTTTTCCCTGTAGTTGCCTGTAATTTCTAAACCTAGTGTATCCATTTTTTTATACTATTCTTATTCTGGTCTTTTCCCTCGGTAGTGAAGCTTGTACATGGATCCTACAGCTACAGTATTAAATATTTTCTGTCAGCATGGGGTTCTCTTAATCATACGTACTCCATATGGCTCTACAGACCCACAGTAATTTGGTTGTAATAAATGTGTAGATGCTTCCTTAATTCTTATATTTAATAATGTCAGTGAGACATGTGACGTAAAAATCCTTTTTCCACTGTAGGAAACTGTAGTTATAGAAGAATTCATATTTCTTATTTATTTTTAAGTCTTACATAGAGTTAATGTTTCTTACTGTGAAAGACTTGAATACTAACTCAAATATAGCAGTTAGCTCTCAAATAGCTATATAGGGAAGATTGAGAGTTTATACCTTGAAGCATCCTTTGAAGCTGGGGATGATTATTTTTCTAATGGAGAAAATAAGATGTGGAGTGATAAAGTGACTTGCCATTATTGCTTGGAACATATTTGAACCAGAGGTAGAGTTACTTATTTAGTACTCCTAAACAGAAGAAATGAAATTGGACTTGCAGTTTTGGCTTCTTTCTTAATTGTCTGATTTCTCTTTGTCATAATGTCTATACTGGAAATATGGGGGTTTTAATTATATTGTTTTTCATTTCATTTGCAGGTTAAAGTGAAAATACCTTTTGGAAACAAGTATCTCGATGCTGTCCTTTCTGTTCCAGAGAAGAAACCAACATATGGAGTGATTCTTACCCATGGAGCTGGAGGAGATATGAACTTCCCTCACTTGGTGTCTTTGGCAGCCTGTCTTGCATCCCATGGAGTCCTGTGCCTACGGTTTACTTGTAAAGGCCTTAACATTGCCTATAGGGCTAAGGCCTTCAAAACAGTTGTGGTAAGAAGTGACTGAATTCTGCCATGGGTGTCATCTTCTGGGTTTCTTAAATGGTGACCAAAGATTAGTCAAGCAACAGCAGGAAAATCAGAAATGATGGTTAGCTAAATGGAGTACTGCTTGTGAACAGGAACAGTAGGATCAATTTTTATATGGGCAGTAGCGTGTATGTGGGTTTGGGTGCCAGGAGAGAAAAAAGAGCTTGAGAAAAAGATGTGAAGAAAGCAAGGGTGTTTGTGAGAGAGCTTACAGCTTGAAAAAAGGGAAGTATTTAGGATGGAAACAGGAGGTGGGTGTTCTGCGAGGGCTTCTTGAGGAGCGGGAAAGTTTTGGAAGCAGTTTATGTAGGAAAGCTGACCTGGGAATTGAGCTGAGCCTCTGATGGTTGGTAGCTGGGAGAATAAGACTTTGGGGAAAGAGTAGGGGACGCCAGGTCACAGGAGGAGTTGAAGCACAAGAGGCCTATAACCTAAATAGTCTTTGATTTCAAAATCAGTTAAAATTGTTACGTGTGTGTTTATCTCTGCTGCTGCTGCCTTATTTAAGATGTTCTTATGTACCTAGGTTTTGTTAAAGTTAGCAACATTTCGTTAAGACAGCACCAGCTTAGAGTAGGAAGGAGGGAAAATTTTCTCCTGATTATCTAGCCACTTTTACTGGGGCATGGGAAGGCAGCTTGAGTGCTTTGCATTGAGCATCAGACTTTTTTATAGGGGAATTAAGTGTAGTTATTAAGGGATTAATTGTGATTTTATGTACATTAATTTGAAGTTAGACTTTGCTAGATCTGTTCTCTATTCTTCTATGAAGAGTATAATGTTAGTGAGTTTATACTAATTTGCTGCTGTGCAAAGGCAATTCAAAGGCATCTGCTAAAATAACATCTGGTTAGTTATGTCCTAAATATTGAAAAATTTGTTGCTGAATTTCATCTTTTCTGTCAGACATAACTGACAGATAACTGTCTTAATCTTTTAATTGAAAATACATGACCTCTGTGAAAGGCACTTTTGCTAACTTATCTTGCCTTTCTACAAGCTAAGAGTGTGCTTCTGGTTTGTTACTGTAAGTTAATGTGCAGTGATTGTTTATGTTTTGGTAACTGGATAGGCCATCTGATTTCAAACTTGGCTGAGAGCTAATGTGAAATTGCTTATGTTTATTATGTTGTTGCTGCAAAATGTTAGGAAGTTATTTGTATGAAAAAGGAAGAGAGCATCTTGTATGTATCTGTTTTTTGTTTAATCTGCAGTGCTGAAAGAGCTTCATGTTTTGTGTTTAGTAGCTAGAAACAAAACAATTCCTAGCTTCCCAGCTGTCTTAGTTCCATCTTGTAATGCTTCTCTTTATCTCATTTCTTTAGGAATACCTAAAGCTTTCTGATGATTATAAACTTTTAGGTGTCTTCCTTGCAGGTATTATTTTTATTATTATTCACTACTATGCTCTCTCTAAAGATGATCTGTAATTACTCTGTTGTTGAAGTCTATCCCTCTTTGGTAGGAGGTGGCACTAAAAGCTTGCTGTCTGACATGGGAACAAGCTGAACGAAGCCCCACTGGTCAGTTGCCTAGGGAGAGCAGTTCAGCTCTTTGTTAACAGCTGAATGTTCTAACAATCATTAATTGATTAGTGGTCCACTGGGAGCAGCCGTGCAAAGACTGCTGACAGCTTTGCATTTGGGTCTCTTAACCTGGAGCTGAATGCTACCAGCCCAGTAACTGGTGGCTGCGCAGGGCAGGTGTGCCTCTCAGCTGTCTCACTGCTGCTGGGGTCACACATGGGAACATCCAACCTGCTGCTGCCTTCAGATTCCAGACCTGTTCACCCTCCTTCTGATGCCACAGATCTCACTCCAGAAGACGAACGAAAGAGCGTTAGACCATGTACTTTGGGAGAAAAATTCCTTGTCACTTGTAAGTGACAGGACATGTGTTCTCTGATAATCAATGTATACTTTTTAACTGCAGGTCTTGAAGAATTCTAGTTACTGATATATGAAAAACCATTTTCCTAAAATGGGGTTTGGTAGATGAAACCTAGTGACTGGTAAAAAAAAAAAAACAGTTATGTGAAAAGGGAAATAGATGGGTGTGATTAGGAATAACTTGATACAGGAAACTGAAAATTCTCTGATTAAGTGAAATCAAATCTGCGCTGATGCAAGGTAATCCCACTGGAATCAGCCACTTCTAACACTCAATTACAGAACATTGTCAGCTCATATGCCTCGTCTTTGAGGAAATATTTTGATACCATTTTGCTGTTGTAGACTGACCTCATGCTACAAGTTCACACTTTAATATTTTTTCCCTCCCTTCTACTTGTAGGCTGAAGTCTGAGGTATGCATAAACACTTGCTGGATTTATTTGGGGAGTAAGATGCATAAATATTTGGGTTTAATTTGAGCAGGTTAAGGTTGTACAAACAAAAATTGTACAAGATAATAGCATTACTATCTCAGATTTCAAGGGTCTGGAGTATAGGACTTGTCTCTCTCTTCCTTCTGCCCCTAGGATGAGCTTTGACTTTCCAGTATTGCAAAGGATCCTTCTTTATTTATTTTTCCTCCCCCCCCAGCCCTTCTTTTTTAAGTGGGGATATAAAATCAAAATATAATCAGACAAATATTTTAGAATACTGAAATTAAGATTAATATTTTTTATGGAGTAGATGAATAAAATTATCTCTAGCATTTTTTAGTGACACTGGCTGAAATACATGTATTTTTAGTTGTTTACTCAAACAGAATGTAGATGAGGTGACAGCAGATGTACTTTTTTCCTTTAACATGGGAGAAAGGCCGCTCCATGGGCTCACGGGCTGCTGCATCTGTGGTACGTCAGCTTAGCCAGGGTGATGATGATGATGACTTCATTCAAGGTCTTGTGTGTTTATCTTACCCATTGCATCGACCGAAACTTCAGTCCAAGCTCCGGGATGAAGATTTATTACTAATCAGGTGTCCAGTGCTGTTTGTCTCGGGATCAGCAGATGAAATGTGTGAAAAAGTGAGTACCCTTGTAAATCCTGCTGTGAAGGGGCAGTAGGGAGGAATGAGTCCCAGTGGCGTCTGTACTGGTGTACATGGCTGTGACTTTGATTAACAGCATTCTCTCTGTATATATGTATATATTCTGAAGGAAGCCTTGGGTAGGAAACTTGATTGGACATTAGAAAGCCTGATGGTGCTTTCTGTTGCTGCTTAAAACAGCAAATACAGTGGCTTTCTGCCTTGTTCTCTTACAAGATGGTACCTGTTGTTCTTGAACAGTTCGGCTTGAATTTGGGAGTATGTGCAATTGGCATTTCCATGCTTGGGCAGTTTCTAAGGAGTCAATGCTTTTATGAGGAGTTGTCGCCAAAATAAGTCAGGCTAGCAAACAGCAGATCCTTGGAATGCCCTCTTAATGGAGAAAGCTCTTAAGACTTTTTGAGCTGGTTCTTAGATGTGTTTGCTGAGAGTTGAAGGGAGTCAAGGCCAGCCTCCATGTAATTATATTGCAAAGTTCTGACATTTTATTGCTGGTGCAACCCTTCGGCCACAAGAGTGGATTCCTTCATCATTGTGGGGAAGGAGCCTGCACAGGGCTGTCACTTGCAGCTTTAGAAGTTCTAACTTCCTGCTATTCTGCTTTTGAGTGGGGGTGAACGTTTGAGCACATTCCATTAGTGAATGCATTAGTCATCACATCTTTTCTGTTAAGGTGTTTTTAATGTGCATGCAAATCTGTTTTGCTGTCGAGAGTTGCCTGTTGTCTGTTGCACAGGCAAAGCAGGAGACATGCAGGAGATGCAGTTTGTAGCAGCTGTGATCCTCTGACTTTTTCATTCTTACGTTCTCTGCAGCAATTGCTAGAAGGTGTGGTAAGCAAAATGAAAGCCCCTAAAAAAATCCACTGGATTGATAAAGCAAACCACGGGATGGCAGTCAAAGGACGAACAGCAGATGATGTCATGGAAGAAATAAATACCCAAGTGTTTTCGTGGCTTAGAGAGAATATGGAACTGGATCACAAATGATTTCCAGTGTTTAAGCAATGTCTTCGCATAGTTTTTCCTTAGTGTGGCAAATTAGGTTGTTTTTTCTGAGAGGTGTATTTTTTTAAACATATTTTCAGAGGTCTAAGTGTAAATGCAAATAAAACATTATTTTGTATGAATGAAAAATAATGCGGAACAATAAAGGCCTTTTTAAAGGACAGAAAGTTCACAAAATATTTAAAATCAGGGCAGCATTGTTTTTCGTGTTTCTGTGCAAATAACTGTACAACACTTAGTAATGCAGGCCACTCAGTAAATGCTTTTGATTAGTGTCTGAATATCTTAAGATCATCTAGTTCCAACCCCCCTGCCACAGGCAGGGATGCCTCACACTAGACCATGTCACCCAAGGCTCTTTCCAACCTGGCCTTGAACACTGCCAGGATGTATGCATTCACCACTTTTTTGGGCAGCCCATTCCAGTGCCTCATCACCTGAAGTTCTCAGTAAAGAACTTCCTTATATCTAACCTGAACTTCCCCTCTTTAAGTTTAAACCCATTACCCCTTGTCCTATCACTACAGTCCCTAATGAGGAGTCCCTCCCCAGCATCCCTGTAGGCCCCCTTCAGATGCTGGAAGGCTGCTATGAGGTCTCCACTCACCCTTCCCTTCTCCAGGCTGAACAGCCCCAACTTTCTCATCCTATCTTCATACGGGAGGTGCTTCAGTCCCATGATCATCCTCACGGCCCTCCTCTGCACTTGTTCCAACAGTTGCATGTCCTTTTTATGCTGAGGACACCAGAACTGCACACAATACTCCAAGTGAGGTCTCAC
>JAOEHY010042996.1:0-10276 GCA_025447955.1 Psilopsiagon aurifrons | reverse complement strand
TTCCCCGCCTCCTCCCCTCCATTCCCTCGGGGCTCAGAGGGAGCAGCCTGCCCTGTGCGGACCGGGTCCCCGGCTCCTGCCCCAGGACTAGTGTCTGCTGTCACCAAGCCCCTCCTGGCCCCACAGCCTCCTTTGCCCTCTCACTTGCAGCTGAAACAAACCTCTCCCTCCCTCCCTGCAGACATTTCGCTTGACAACCTATTTCTTTCTACACCTGCCTCTAGGCACTATACCCAGCTGCGCCCTCATCCACAGTCATCTCAGGACTCCCCACTGCAAACCCAGGGACAAAGTATGGCCAATTTCCCCACTAAGAAAACTCTTTTCTTCTGACCTGCTCATGGCTGCCCACCGCCACCAGCCTGGCCTTTCCCTCACCCTCTTTGGCCATCTGACAAATGCCACTTCCCCAAAATTGTGGCAACTCTGATGAATCTAAAGGTCAAGTATCCGCTGGCATTGCTCCATGGAGACAATCCCAACACTAGGCCTGTCCTTCCTTCTATTGCAGGCAAAGTGGTTGAAATTCTTCTGTTGCACTTCATTTTAACCTCACGGAAGCAATGGCTTTGGGTTTTGTTTAAAGTCATAGACCGGCCTTCATGACATGCAAGTGTTCAAAAATAAACACTTCAAGAAAAGTTCTGCCTTAATTTAAACTGTTCCTTTCTCCCATGCACTCACCTACCATCTATAACATGAGTGTGTAATAACACAGGAAGCCTTTTTCCTCCATTTTCCGCAAATAAAGCAGAGTCCTGTATGTGGCCTCACGCCACGTGAGTCAGAAAACAGGTCTCCTACTTTGCCTAGACTTACTATCCATATTGCTGATAAACACCTTTGAGCAAAATAGCTTGCCTTAAAAATGGGTTGTTTCCTAAGCCCCAAATATTCATTGTCAGTTTTATTCAATTTTTTTCCTATATTCCCAAAATTTGGTGTTTTTTCACCCAATTCATGCCCAGTGGCAAAACATAGAATTTCCATTTGGGAATTACTGCATTGTGAAGTAAAAGAAAGGTGACAGAAAGGAGTTTAACAAAAGTCTGTGAAGAAAATATTTTGAACATTTGGCATTACAGGAAAAACACATTTATGTGAGGAAAAAAAAGTACTTTCTGCTGCAGAATGAAAATAATTTCTAGGGGTCTGTTTTGCTGCCCTTGTTTTTATCATAAGAATACAGGTTAATTTACAGGAGTTTCTTAGAGATGCACAGCCTGAGAAAAGAGAATATGTATTCCAATGGACAGTGACCTTGTGCGAAATCCTTGTCCACTGCAACTCATAGAACATATCTAAGGCTTTGTTTTTCTCTCTGTGCTCAGAGATAGACATGAATGTAAACAGTAAGCAGCAAAAATAATCATAGCACCATGCTGAGCTCAGAATAGCCACATTCTGTTAACCAGATGTATTTGACTTGTTGTCCATGCATGTGATGAGTGATTTTTTTTGGTTAAACGCACAAAATCATGCACCATTAAAGTCAACTAGGTCTATTTGTTTGCCACTGACTTCCCTAACAGGGTATTTGGCTGGTAGTCAGGTTTCTCCTAAATTTTAGGAGGATTTCTGCAGTGTCTCTTGAGGACTAGGATGCTCCTTAATGGAGTAAATATTTTGCTATATGGATACCTATTATTAATACATAGTCTTGTGTATTATTCATGATGCATCTGCAGTTCTGCTCAAGAGCTCAAGTCATGGTCATATGCTTCTTTGGATGAGTATGTTATGCTGGGCAGGTGCAACTCCATGGCCCTGGTTCTCCTTTTGACCAACTAGAGGACACCTCTGCTTTTTTCATAAGCCCTGTGTATCTCCCCTCAGTGGAAACTAGGGCATATGGAGTGAAAGGCCAGGGAAAGAAGGGAGATTAGGAAGGCAAAGATTCTATAAATGCCATATTCTGATGCTCTATTTGTAGGCAGTCAAGACAAAGCTTTGCATCTGGATGTGGGAAATGAAAATGTTCTTTGGTCCCGCATCATATACTAAGAAATGTAGTGTGATCTTTTTTCTGTGCTTTCCTGGCCCATGCGTTTAACAACTGAAGCATACTATTTTAGTTCAGTTCAATCAAATTTTACCCTGAAACCAATTTCAATATGAAGGAAGGGTGCAAAAATTGCATTTCATGCTGAAGTTTGTAAAAAGAATTCCGTGTTAAATTTCAGCCTGCACATAGAGAAACTGAAGATCTAAATATGATAATAAAAAGTTGTGGGGTTTATGCAAGAATATTCTGTTATGTTTTCTGACCTTTTGAGGGCATGTTTTCTGACCTACAAATCTCCTTCTCTTTTTCTGTTTTTTAGGGCTTAGCTTACTGTGGGGATTTTTGGCTCCTTTTTTTATTTTTCTATTTTCTTTGGCAGCATTGAAAACTTGCCTCACTAACCTGACTTTCGAATCAGTGCAGCGCTGTATTAGGAAAGTAGCATAGCATTTCTGTATAAGATATCTAAAAAGAAAAGTGTTACTGCACACTTTACCTAAGTTGTATTTGCTCTGGACTGCCCACATGATTAAAAAAGTTTGAAAACACTCTATTTTGCTTGGAAAAGTAAGCAGACATGACCAAATACATAGAAACTGCTCCTTTTATATTCCCTTTTCTGACCATAACCACAGTTGGATCTGCTTTTCAGATGTAATTTGCTATTAAGAAATGCTAGATATTCACAGTTTTTGCGGGAGTCCTCACACAGAGTAATACCAAGTCACAATTAGCTTTAAAGAAAGATTTTCTAAATGACCCAGCATCTCTCATATTAATCACCTCTTGTGCTCTACATAAAACTTTTTACCTCTTGATTTATCTGGTATAGGTATCACTCTGTTAAGGTCCTATTGGATAATAAACCAAATACAATAAAAACTGAGCTTGAGACTAAGAAGGGAAGAGGCTGAGGAATGGACTGCAAGATCGGACACTGCTGGGAAAGACAGAGTTTAAGCAGAGCTTTAGCACAGGGCAGGTGTCAGTACTTGCTGAGACACCTCAGCCAGAGCCCCAGCTGGGCACATGGCACCTTCCAACCTAATCCGCCAGCCTTCTTCATAAGTAAGAAAAAGTGAAATAGGGTGGAAAGGCTCAAAGGAAGATGTGGAAGGAAAGGATAACGAGATCCAAGGCCAGGTTGGACAGAGCCTTGGGTGGCATGGTTTAGTGGGAGGTGTCCCTGCCCACAGCAGGGGGGTTGGAACTAGATGATCTTAAGGTCCTTTCCAACCCTAACTGTTCTATGATTCTATGATTCTAGCAGAGTGATTAATGTCTTGCTGAAAGCAGAAGCTCAGAAACTCCTGAGTTTGCCATTTTAGATTCAGACAGATGGATTTAACATGTCATCATATTAAATGCTACAGACCTGAACTGCTACTCCCGGAGGACAAATTCAACACACCAGCCAAGTGTTTAGAGCCCCTTGCAGTGAAGCAGAAGAGTGTGGCACCTCAGATGAGGCTTCTTTTTGATTAGCCACGAGGGAAACCCAAGGTTGAAGACAAGAGCCACATCTCCCCCTGCAATGTAGGTAGTAACCTACAGGCCTGAGGCAGTCACATCTGCAAACAGCATTCACAGGTAAAAGTCCATATGTATTTAATAATTTAAACTGTCTACCTTTAAAAAACTTCTTATTCCTTCAGCCCGTGTCAGAGCTTACAAATAAAAATTGGTCAGGGGCTGTTACTTGACTGTATAGGCACAATGTATGGTTTGGTTTGGCTTGAAACTATGTAGTCGTACTTCACCCAAAACCAGATTTGTGCAAGCAGCTTCACACCTTGACTGAGTCCTTTCTGGTACAAACAAGCAAAATAATGCAGGGTATGTGCAAAATTCAAAACAGTTTAGATTATGATTTTATACACAGATGCATGCTCCTGGTTAATGAAAAGTACCATTTAGAAGTTGTTGAGGTTAAAAAGGGATATGAACTCCAAAGCAACTTGGCTGTGCTTGGTTCCACCAATTAAAATTCATAAATGTTCGTAATGATCAAACGCATAATTCACAACTCTTGCTTTTTATGTGCATGTTATATGGTAACTAAGAATAGCTAAGATGAATAACAAAACAATTTTAAAGTTGTAGTATGAAAGCCATTTAAGCTATTTATCGCATTGTGCCCAATGGCTGATGCTGATAACACAACCCTTCAAGATCAGTTTGGAAATCACTATTTCTAATGTTTGGGGGGGAAAAAAATAGTAAAGGAAAAAAGTAGTAATCTATACTCTGCACATTGCTATTAGTAGGAAATATCTGATCTCATTTTATCTGATAAAAATTCAAATATTTACACACATCAATCATTTATCTACTAGGAGACTAATTTTGCAATCAAGTGTGCATTCAAATGATTTATTTTAATAAAAAATCCTGGTAATATTCATTTGAAGTTTTTGGGAATGTGCTGCATCGTGGCTATAGGCTTTTAGGAACATAAAAATTCCCTCACTCTACCCATAGGAACAACTTCTAAGTACTCATAATTTAGGTATATTGACTGAAGAATTTAAACTTTTTGTTTGTATCTGTTTCCTCCTTTATTAGTCTCCACAGTGCCAAGAAAGTCTAGAAAGATAAATGTCATCAACAGTACTGTCAAATAGATTTTTAATATACTTTGTCTGTATTACTTAAGGCCTAATTTGCCCTCCAAAACCTTTACACTAGATTCATTTGTGCAAGAATGTAAGAAAAAAATGAACCTCTCTTTGACCTTATTCTTCTAAAATCAAGTTGTGGTACTGGCCATTGTTAAAAAAACAGAAGCTGAATACATTTGATATGAAGCAACAGTCCCAGAAGACCTTAATTTTCATGCCATAGTTACTGAGTTACTTCTCTGAGGGTAGTTGCTCTCTACACTATTTAACCATTCAAATATTCAACCATTTATGCTTCTCCATAAGTGTCTCATATTTAGTAAAGACATAAGTGATTTTTCAGGCTTAATATATGTATATTTGTATATGTATTTTTAAGAGCATTTCATTTTTTTTAAATTTTTGAAAAACTTGAAATTATCAACCCAAAATATTCAACTACTGAGGAAATCTCCAAATCACATTGCTTTTAAAATTGCCTGGTTTTAAATCAGTGTAATTATTTTAGAACCTGAACTAATGTGTGTATATATGTGATATCGATGATACAGTAATACTTACTCTGAAACTCTTATATGTACAGGTAATTGCCTCTTCATTTTTTAAGAAAGTGAAACCCAAGAGTGTACAGAAATAAAAACACTGAAAATACCTGGCTGAATACTTTTTTTCATTTAACTGGGTAAACCATAAAATTCGGGATAGTTTTTCCAAGCTCTTTTATGTGTTAAATCCCAAACTGAAGAATAATTTTGGAATTTCCTAGAGCATTTTTTTATTTTAAAATAAAATTTTGAAGCATTTCAAATAAGGACATAATTTTTACTTACAAATTAGAAACACTTTTGTGTACAAAACAATTCCAAATGCATAAGCAAACAAAAATGATTTCCTGGAAAATTTTGTCAAAAACAATGCAGAGAAGTTAATGCAGGACCATGTATTGTTTTGTTTAACTTTAATGTCTGTTTTTAAGGTAGGAAAAGTTTAGAATAAGTGTTCCGTAATACATATTTTATTTCTAGAAGAGGTAAAACTGTTGGCAGACAGCAAAGGGACCTTATCTCACAGTATGATACCTCTGCAGATGCAACGTCATTGAGATATGCTGAGAAGACCCTACGAAAACTGATGCTGAAAGACACACTACAAAAAATAACAGACAGAGATTTAAAAAAAAGAGTTATTCTGTAAAAATGCTGTTCATATCTCTCAGACTGGTAGACATTTAAAAATGCATTTTCAACATGTTTGGAGTAACAAAGAATAAAATTAAGCTGGTCTTTGACTGTGAATTATATACTATAGAGCAGTTTCAGCAATTCAACAATCCAGAGACAAAAGCATTAGCCCTTTGAATTTCAGAGAATGAAGACTTCCAGAACCTGCTTGTCAAGGGTAAATTCTCTAGGATTTCATATCAAAGAGGAGAATTTCTACCTAGGGTGCTGTTAAAGATTTTAGACAGAAACCTAACCGGGAATTCATCAGTTTCCTAGCAATCTCTCAGACATGAGGATATATTAATAGCAGCTCAGAGACAACACAAACAACAAAAACGAACTCACAATTCATGGCCATAAGGCACTGATCTTTCCTGGTTTAAGGTTAGTAACCCTAGGGAAAGAAGCCTTGCCAAGACATCAGAAAAGATGTTATCAGAGGAGGAATCTCAGCTTGACTTCTTTTCAAGAACAAGCTTTGGGTACTTTATTGGAATCAAATTCTCCTTGTTTGGGATATGAGCTTTGTAATGCAGTTACTGGAAAATAGTCAAGTAGGGAAAAGGGACATGTGGCTGCAGAATCAAGACAGGAACTCTCAAAGGAAGACTAGGGCAAAATGCTAAATTTCTCTGCTGTTTTCGGGTTTTTATATACTAAAGAGAAACCTTTTTCAGTAGTTTTGGCTCTTAAAGCTCTTACTGCAGGTATTGCAATGCTGGTACTGAAATAACACTGATAACTGTGATTGCTGTACATTTGCAGAAAACATGTGCTTTATGCTATTTTTAGCATTCCGTACTTCAACACTATGATGCCTATTTTCACAAAGTACCCAATCCCCACTTTTCATAGAGATTATTTGTTGCCAAGCTTCTTTCTTATAGGTGAAATCTGAGCATGGATGATTAGGCTTTGCTGCACATTAAACGCTGACAGAATATATTCCTACCTTGGCACATTCTTATGCTGAGGATTTTGCTACCAGCTTCCGCAGCAAAAATAAGATTGAAGGAGAATTTAGATGCCTATGGGCTGAAATTATACAATTCCAAAGCTGTCTGCTTGCTCACATGCATCAATTTTGCTCAACCTTCCCAAAGTTTTGATCCCAGTCTTCAAGTCTTAAATTAATCTTATAGATTAAATAAGAAGCTCTTGAATTTGGAATACTACTGCTAAGCAAGCTGGTATGGTGGTTTATTTCAATGTTTTTATCATATTATTAAATAAAATTATCGCAATACTATCAGATTGATATGAATAGATATAAAGCAGCAAATGTGACATAATAATAGTGACATACAAAAAACTTTATAGAAAAGTTTGGGGGTTTTTTTCTGCTTAATAGCAATTGTGTTCTATCCCAAATTGAAACACCTTATTTCTGAATTTGTATTAGTACTGCATGTTTTTTTAAGTCTTTCTTGAAATAGCATTATACAGATTAATGTGCTGCATATTTGACTGCCCAGATCAGTAACACTGTTTTTTAATTTAAGAATCTACAGATTAGGTTGAAGGACAAGTCCACATAGACAAGAAATTTTGTCTTGACAGTAATCAATGAAGGTTCTCTAGGGAAAAATACAAAACCAGAACAAGTTTGCAGTGATATTTCCTTAGAATGTTTACTAACCTTCCAACATCTCATGGTCATCCAGCTTCTGGTGCTATGAAATTAATTATCTTAAGGGTGATTTATGACTTTTTCCTCTCTTTATGCAGGTTCTGATGTAAACAGCTAAACAAAAATATGAGGTAAACCAGTTGGACAAGGAATTTTCAAATATACAGTTTTGTGAGTTCCTTTTTACTTCTGGTTCAAAATGATTCACATCTAAAACCACTGAAGAATACTGGCTTTTGCATATACTATGAAACAATAAATGTTCAATGTTGTAATTTTACTGTTTTTTCCCTAAGAAGAAAAAAAAACCCAAGCAAAGCAAAACAAAAATCAAGAACCACTGTCCTTCATTTTATGTTCATGTAAACACTTGAATAAATTTTTCACAATAAACCCATCAATTCTGAAAATATGTAGATTTACATGCCACATACCTGAATAGCTAGGTTTTACCATTCCAAAGTATTTCTTCATTTATTCCCAGTAGAGAAAACAATGTGGTTTCAATTCATATAGTAAAGAGCAATGGCAACAAACTGTCTTCATTTTTGCCTCAGATTATTTTATGCACAAATCCTTTGGTTATGGAAGCACTTCAAATAAACCACTGAGAATGTGCATTGAGCACCCACAGGAAATAGAGGGCTATGTCACTCAGCTTGAGATGAACAACATTTCAACTACTTTTCTTATAGTTATCCAAGGGAGGAAAATAATAAAAATCTGGTATTTGTTTCCCAAGATTAAAATAGAAAGCACACTATCGACAATTAATCTGAATTTTATGGCAAGGATGCCTGATATACTCCCATTGAGAGAAGTAGAGTCGAATGTTGACTCCGTATCTGGAAATAATCTTCCATTTTTTTAAAGGGATATAATTAGCCAAAATTTTGAAGCTGTATATCATGTTAAAAAAAACAAACAAAAAAAAAAACCAAAACCAAACGAGCCACTTTGACCACTGGTAACTCTGGTAAACCACTTCTATGCCTCATTGCCAGTAGCTGACAACGTATATGGAATTTAATCTCGTCTTTACTTTCTTTTTGTTTGTTTCTCTCTCTCTTTCTCCTTCTTTCTTTCACTTTCTCTTTCCCATTCTTTCCCCTTTTATCTTTTCTTCCCTTCCTCTTCATCTTTTTACTTATTCTCTTTCTATTTTTCTCTTTTTCTCCTTTTCTTTTTTTCTCCATCAGTGTCTCCCTTTAATATTGTCCCTGCCTTTCTGCTTTTCATTTTTCTTCTATTTTTATAATTCTCTGTTTCTTCTAAGAGTCATATTTAAACCTCACACAATTAAAGAAGCCTTCCTGTCTATTGTCAATTTAAAAACAGTTCCGTCTGCTAAGATTTATGAATTAAATTCTAGCCTCTGAAACAAACTTTTGAAGAAAATTTTACAAAGTATCATGAATTTAGGGGAAGAATTCAGCAACTACAACTCCAGCTAATAGGCATTTTAGTTGGCATACTGAGATATGGTAGCTACCATTCTGTTAAGTCTTCTTTCTATACTTTCTGGACACGATAATGATTGCTGAAATATGAAGTTTCAATAGGACCAGACAAAATGCTTCTTCAAAGTGCAAAAGATTTTTAAAGAAACTTCTAAAAGAGCCAAAGAATAATAACAGTTCTATCACTTACATCAGTGTATCCATCTAGTACAGACAGAGTACTGTCACAATAAACAACAGACTATTAAATCTTTACTTCCAAGGCTCTCCTGTTACAAGTAAGCTAAAAGATGGAGGTTAATTGTGGAGACCAGCTTTTTTAATGGTCAAAAGTATCACATGTGAAAGTGTTAAACTTTGGAGCAGGCATTACAGAGCTATACATCAGGACTTGTCTTTTCTTCAATTCTTCAGGATACAGGGCAGGACCTTAAAAAGGTGAGGAGGTTTGGCCAGATTAATAAATGGTTAGAAGGGTGGTGCCATAGTCAGGGGTTTGGGTACCTTGAACATGGGACTCAATTTAGTAGGCCAGGTCTACTGGGGGCTGGTGGAGCTGGTCTGACAAAGAAAAGGAAGAGTGGATTTGGTAGGAGGCTTTCCAGACTGGTCAAGGAGGCTTTAAACTACATGGGCTGGGAGAGGAGGGCATCATTCCATCCCAACACACCCAGTCACTTGCCAGCACCTACATTAAGCATTCGGAGCAATGTAGAGATGTTTCATCTACTCCAGCCGGTGAGACGGCTTCAACTGGAGCTCAGCTCAGATGCCTCTATACAATGCCTGTAGCATGGGGAACAAACAAGAGGAATCAGAGATGTGTGCCCTCTATGGGTGTATGATATCATAGGCGTCACAGAAACATGGTGGCATGGCTCCTATGACTGGTGTGTGGGAATGGAAGGTTACAGGGTCTTTAGGAAAGACAGGCCTGGTAGGCAGGGAGGGGGAGTTGCTGTTTATATTAGGGATAGGCTGGAGAGTATGAAACTCTGTGTGGGGACAGGTGAGCAGTCGACAGAGACTTTGTGGTTCAGGGTTAAACGGAGAACAGCGGTGGGAGACATTATTGTGGGGATCTGTTACAGACCGCCTGACCAAGAAGACTCTGCAGATGAAGCGCTCTATAGACAAATAGGAACAGCCTCACACTTGCAGGCCCTTATTCTCATGGGGGACTTCAAGCACCCTGATATCTGATGGAGGGATGGTACAGCCCGGCACAAGCAATCCAGGAGGTTCGTCTATTGTGTGGAGGACAACTTCCTTCTGCAAGTAATAGAGGAGCTGACAAGGAGAGGTGCCATGCTTGACCTCATCCTCACCAACAGGGA
>JAOEHY010042995.1:0-17404 GCA_025447955.1 Psilopsiagon aurifrons | reverse complement strand
CTTTTTCCAGTCATCGGGAACTTCACCTGACTGCCGTGATTTTTCAAATATGATGGACAGTGGCTTAGCAACTTCATCTGCCAGCTGCTTCAGGACCCGCAGACGGATTTCATCAGGTTCCATGGACTTGTGTACATTCAGGCTCCTAACATGGTCTCGAACCAGATCCTCTCCTACAGTGGGCCCAGGGTCTTCATTCTCACCGTCACTGCGTCTGCCTTCCGGGACTTGGGTGGTGTGGTCAGAGCATTTGCTGGTGAAGACTGAAGCAAAGAAGTCATTAAGAACCTCAGCCTTCTCCAAATCCAGGGTACCCACTTCTCCTGTTAGCTTCTGGAGAGGGCCCACATTGTCCCTAGCCTGTCTTTTATTTACAATGTACCTAAAGAATCCCTTCCTGTTGTCCTTAACATCTCTAGCCAAGTTTAATTCTAAGTGGGCCTTAGCCTTCCTAACCTGGTCCTTAGCTTCACAAACAACATTGCTGTGTTCTTCACCAATATGTTTGGTGTAGGCCTCTAGTGGAAAAAACATTCAGGATAGCAACATTTTCCTCCCTGCCACAAGCCACGCGTAAGTCTTTTCAGAACTAAGGCCTGTCTGTGGGGATTTGGATGTCAAAGGACGTGAACTTTGGACTCATCAAATGCTGCTGATACTTTTCCCAGGAAAATTTGCTATCTTAGCCTCCAAAATCAAATTCCGTGGTTTTGTAAATTATGCCTGGAGTTGACCTTTTTGTAGTTGTTTTCCCCTTAAATAGCATGTACATGAAGAACAGGGATTTTTTCAAGTCAGTATCCCATGATAAGAAAAAAAGTGTATTTCAGGAGAAAAACTGATACTGTGTTGTCTGATTCAACAGGAAAAGATAAAATACATTCAGCAGTGAATTGTCAGTATTATGAAATAATCAGTAACTCCTTTAAATACCAAAATTTTTATCTGCATCTGCTGCATATTAGCCAAAATCTTTTATACTAAGTAGTGGTATGTAGACTTAAATTCAAGTAAGTAGCTGTTTATTCTTTGTTACTGCGCCTCCAGAATCTCATGTGAAAGAATCTTTCATCAGGTTGTAGTAAAAGTGACCCATGTGAGGAGGACCGTGATAAAGTGAAACGTAATTTTTGACTGAGCTTGGTTTGTATGAAAGATTACATTAAGGAAAGCAGGATTGGATATACTGTGTTTTAGCTGAGGAATGTACTTGAGCTAAGGATGTTACTGCTGGTCTGTGGATCTAAGCCCCTCCTTGCAAATGAGTTTATTTTAAGAACCAAGCCAACTTTTTGCGACATTTGGCTGGTCTTAAGAAGTAAATTGCTCGTAAAAACTTTTCCAGTTAAATTGCTAGGGATTCTCTCAGGCCAGCTGGTATCTAATAAGAGCGGACTACAAAGGAAGTTTGAATGGAAACAAGTACCAAAACTGGAATGAATGTTTTTATTCTCAGATGGTTGTCTACCCTCTGGATTGCTAGAGAAAACAGTAGAGATTTTGATAATGTTATGAAAGTTCATACTCAGCATCGGCTGTGCTGTCAGTAACCAGCATTCTGTGCTTTTTCAAGTCGTGTTAGCACTAAAGAATGTTGCTCAAGACGCAGCGTGTCTTTTGGTTAAAATTTGTCTATGCTAAAGTCATCAGGGAGATGACTGACAGAAATCTGCTTCTAACAAAATTACACTTAATCCAGCAGGGTTTAAAGCAGTGGAACGCTTTCTGATGAGTGTTACAGTATCAAGGCAATGGTGGTAGAGTTTCAAGGGTCCTTCAGAAGTAGAGTGGATGATATTTAAATGTCCTTTATGACTAAAAATCCCTGACAACAGACACTCCCACTAAGTTGATAATTGGAAAATTGAAAAGGTAAAATCAACTTGGTAATACTACTTTTCATATTTTAAAAAATACTTGGAAAGTTCCATTGTATCGTATCTTGTATCCCAAGCTCACTTCTCCAATAGAATAATTCACTCTCAGCGCTGTAAAGAGTATACACTGCATGTGGCAATTGTGTGATTATTTTCCTTAAACAGATGTTGCAAATGGTTGCAGCTAACTACTCTCAAAAGTATACTTAAGGAATAGTCATATAGGAAAGACGACATTAGAGCTGTGCTTCCAAAAGTTATTCTTCTTGACAGGAGCCAGAAATAAATCTGCAAAACAGGAAGCCTGAAGGTCTGTCATGTTGTAGATACTATTTAGAAAGGAAGTAACTTTTTCTTCTTCAATGTGGCTTTCATTTTAGTTCTTTTGCTTCCTTCTTAAACCGTTTGTGCTTTCACATCAATGTCCAAGTGGAAACCAGTACAAGTGGTGTCCCTCAAGGCCCATGCTGGGATTGGTGCTATTTATTATCTTCATCAGTGACAGAAAGTGGGATTGAGTGAGCCCTCAGTAGGCTTGTGGGTGACACCAAACTGAGTGGAGCAGTTGTGGTTTGCTGGAGAGAAGGGTTACCATCCAGAGGGACCCTGACAGGATTAAGGAGTGGGCTCTGGGAGGTGAAATGCCCATTCCTTCAAGAAAGGCTGAGAGAGTTGGGTTTGTCCAGCATGGAGAGTAGACGGCTCCAGGAAGACCTTACTGCAGCTTTTAGTAATTCAAGGGAGCATATAAGAACACTGTGGAGAGACTTTTTTAAGCAGGGCTTGTAGTGACAGGACAAGGAGCGACTGTTTTGAACTGAAGGATGGCAGATTTGGACTGGACATAGTTAATAAGAATTTTTTTTCTGTGAGAGTGGAGAAACACTGGAACAAATTGCCCAGAGAAGTTATGGGTACCCCATCACTGGAAGTGTTCAAGCTCAGGTTGGACAGGGCTTTGAGCAATCTGATCTAGTGAAAGAGGTCCATGTTAGGATGTTTGAACTATATGATCTTCAAAGGCCTCATCTAACACAACTAAGTTGTGAATCTGTGATCTTACTTTTTATCTTCCTTTCTCTGTACAAGCACCCCTTATACAGTATGCCCTGGGTTCAGCAGTAGCAGTCATTTTTCTCCTTCTCAGTAGCTGGTGCACTGCTGTGTTTTTGACTTTTGAGCTTGGGAACAGCGCTGATAACGCCAGTGTTCTTAGTTATGACTTAGTGATGTTTGGTCTGGTCAAGGACTTTCTGAGTCTCATGCTCTTCCAGGGAGGAGGGGAAGCCGGGAGGAAGCAGAGACAGGACACCTGACCCAAACTGACCAAAGAGGTATTCCATACCACAGCACATCATGCCCAGCATGAAAAAACAAAGGGCAGAGACCTGGGAGAGGGGGTTCAGAGCTGGGTTGGGCTGGGTATCGTTAGTGAGCGGTTGTATTCTCTTTGCTTGTATTTCTCTTGTCATTATTATTATTGGTGGTAGCAGTAGTGGTTTGTGTTATACCTCAGTTACTGAACTGTTCTTATCTCAACCTGTGGGAGCTGCATTCTTTTGATTCTTCATGTAGCAAACTGCGTGGCTGATTCACGGCCTAAACCACGACAGTGGCAAAATTTAAAATTATGTTGGAAATGAGGTGTGCCATTCAAAAAGACAGTAGTTCAGTAACAGCAAGTTCAAGCAGCACTGGTACCTCTCAGATGAAGAAGCATGTCTTATTTCTTAAGATGTGGTTTTCAACCTATACGCACTATGTGGTATGAGTGCTGAGGAATGCAATGAAGAAAATAGCTTCGATGGAAAGAGTAAATTTTTTAAGAAGTGTTTATTTGTAGAAAACAAGATTAAGTAGAAACATAAATACAGTCTAAATAAAATCCTACAACAAAAAGTCAGGATATATTTTCCACAATCACAGTGGCCAAGTCAAGAACAAGCCTGGACTGCAATAAGGAATAACTGCTATACAGTATACTGAGCAAAATCTTTCTGACAGTAAGACTTCGAAGGACTGGAAGGGATTGCCTAGGAAGCATGGAGCCTCCAAGAATTGATTTGACAAAAAACTGGTAAGAACATCATGACTGTGGTTCATGCTGCCTGAAGCAGCAGGGTATATGAGACAGCTTCAGTGTCCCTTCCCTGGTTTTACATCTCACAAAATGAAAAGACAATGCTGAAATAAGGGAATTGGTTTTAGTAAGTGTTCCCTCTCTTTCCCCCATTTCCTGATGCCTTTTGCAGTTGTTCTTCCTCCATTTCTTCCAGCTACTGATAGATATTAGAGGAAAAAAAAAAAAAAAAGAAAAAAAACAAACAGAACATTATACTTAGAAACATTTGGCCATAAAATAATAAAAATCCTCTGGAGGAGGCAGAGAGAAAGGGAACCAGGTGCCACTGGCTTCAAGTACATGATGTTCAGAGATCTGAGAAAAGAAACAAGGACAGAACGGCGGTGGGGAGGAAGTGGTGGTGCCTGATCGGATGTCTCCAAGCCTGTTGCAGAAGCTAGGGAATGACAACAGAAGGCGAAGTTCACCCTCAGACTCCCCTTCTGGATCACAGCCACTTTGGATGCTGTGTGCAGCTGTGAGGAGAGCTTAGAAGTAAATTTAGGCCTGTATTGCTTGCTTATACATTCAAAATTATATTTCTCTAAGCCTCCCATTCACCAAGTGTTGCCAAATCCCCGAGCACTGTTCTGGCTACCGGAACCCTAACCCTGTGCCTCCCAGCAGCTCCACTGGTAAGGGAAAAATGTTTAAAGTTGCACTCTGTAATCTGTGAACTATGTTTTTAAATCTATTTGTTTGCCATCATTGTCTCACCAAAATCTCACCAAGGGCAGATAAGACAATTCAAGAGGCAGAATGTTACTGTTTACCTCTCTCCCTAACGTCATAGGTAGTCTAACTTCCTTTCAACAGGAGAAAAGTTAGGCCAGTAACAAGTGTTGACTGTAACCCACTGCATGGAAGGGAGGAAGAGCAAAGAGAAACCTCTGGCTATGAGCTTATATCAGAGAAGAAAATGGAAAGAAAGGGAGGCAATCCAGGCTTTCAATTGGCTAGCTCTTCCTGCTGCAGGCCACAGGGTTGAAAAGCTGCCACAAATTGAACTGTCTTACAGGAAGGTTTGAGGGCTCTTTTTCCTCCTTCAGCCTTTAAGAGCATTAAAGTTATAACAAAACTGACACATATTAACCTCTCAGATAGAGACTTTAGTAGTCCTGCCTAGCTGAAGGGCAGATCTATTGAACGATGCAGCATACACTTGAAAGCCTGTATTGTTCAGTCATCTTTTATAGTCAATCTGACATGACTTTTGACCAAATGATACTTTGCTCCCCAAATTCTAGTGGTACACTGCAAATATCTGAGTCCAGTTCATTAAATAAAGTTAAGTGTGTTTTATTGATTCTGTATACTTTGTATACCATTTTTATGAGGTGCTTTCAAAGAAAGAAGTCAGGATCAGGGTTCTTTTTATCCTGTTTTATGCTGGTTTTTTTATACCTCCAGGAGCAGTTTCCTCTAGGAGATGATGATGATCTGCAATCTGCAGTCACAGCTGGATTATAAAACAACTGGAAAACCTGATAACTGTGGTTCCCTTTCAGTCCTACACACGTGAAACCCAAATGACAAGTAAGTAGGGTAAATCCCTGTTGTTTTGAAGGAATCTATGACTCAGAGAATCACAGAATAGTTAAGATTGGAAAGGACCTTACAATCATCTAGTTTCAACCCCCCTGCCAGGGGCAGGGACATCTCACCATAGATTATGTTGCTCAAGGCTCTGTCCAATCTGGCCTTGAACACTGCCAGGGATGGAGCATTTAACACTTCCTTGGGCAATCTGTTCCAGTACCTCACTTTGGACACTGAGCTGGTGATCACAACTCTGCATGCAGCCATCCAGCCAATTCTTTATCCACTGATAAAGGTGGTCTCAGCTCAGTTCCCACAGTTCATATTCCCTCTGGCAAATTTGTTTTAGTTTGAAGAAGGAAAACTAGTTCGTTGACTGTAATAGGTAAACATTGTGAAGCAACAGAAGGTACTCCCCACTTCACAAACATACAGGCAGCCATGAGGTTGAAGATGGCAAAAGCACAGGGTGTTTCTGGGGTTTCTGTTTTGTTGCTCTTTTACTCCAGTGGTATGCTGCAATGGCTGTAATTGCTGTAAAAAGATGTTTGATGTCGACGGAACTATCACAATGCCTACTCCTGATGTAACTTCTCTTCACACATCTCTTTTCCTGGCACTTTCTGATTCCTTACTGCACTAACACAGCACAGAGTATAAGGAAAGGTCATACTAAGCTTTCACCAAAGCTGCTGCAAATAAGCAAGTTCTTTCCCTCTAATACTCTCACTGCAAAAAGAAAACAAGTAGTCTTAGTGTCCTTACTATTTGCTAAACAGGAATTAAAAAGGAAAGAACAATAGATATGATTAATTTTAGTAATTTTCAATGCAGAAAAAACACTCAGGGTGAACAAATGTGAATGAAAATACATTATCTGAGGTGCAACTGAAACAATTGTAATATTAAATTGACAAACACTACACCGCTATCACATCTTGAAGGAGTTCAAGCATTTGCCATTCAATTTTTCTGTAGGCTCAAAAATCTCAAGTGGCAAGAGACTTTAAGAGCAATCCAGACATACCTACAGTTACAAACTAAGAGGAGATTTCATTTAAGTCATCTGAGTCATTTTCTTCATAAACATGCTGAAGGTCAAATCCTGCATAATATTATATTATAAATCTATAAGATTTCTAAGAAAAAAAATGTATTTCAGAAGAGAATTTCAACACTATCAGTACTGTAAAAGAAATAATAAAAATTGATTGTCACAGATTAAGTAATTGTATGGGAAAGGCACCAAACTAAAATAGGTCAAACTTATCTACATCAAACATACCACTACTGTATGCAAACCTCCAAAGACACTGGGACAATTAACATCAGTTTGTTTCCCTGACAGCAGCATAACATTACATTCATGACTGTGTATTATCTTTAGCTACCTGCATCCTAAAAGCAATGGCTGAACACGCAAAGGTAGACTGTGCAGTACAAAGATACATAATTTTGTAGTTCTAATATGCTCAATGTTTTATGTGGGACATTATCAGCAACAGCCCCACTGCCTTTAACAGGACTTATGTAGCTAAAATCTCCTCGTTGTCACATTGGAAAACTGAGTAAAAATTTTCTTAGGTAAGTATTTTAGAATTACCTACACAAAAAGAGCAGGGCTAGATCCTTTATCCATGCAGGTAGTGCCATCAAGTTATGTTTAAGTAGTTAGCTGCATCTTTTGACAGAGGCACAAATTTATATGCTTTTTATGCGCAGCAGGCACCACTAAATGGACACATTGTTGTATGAAACACTTGACCTTCACAGATGCACAGGTCCCTTTTCAGTGGTGAGTAAACGGTATTCCTGGTATAGCTATAGGAACAGCTTTCATGGAAAGGAAATATTTTTCTTATAGCTTTTGGAAATAATGAGGACAAGAAGCAAAATTACAGAGTAGGAATCCACAGTAAGCTAAGAGCCACTCAGCTCAAGCCACCAAAGAATCAGAGACCAGAACTAGTGAATAGTGGTCACAAATGGCCTTTTTTCAGTTCCCAGCTCTCAAAAATTATACTAACCATAAAATAGGCAGACAACAGCTCTGCTTATGCCATGATCTCTTATCCCTAGAGCAGGTTCTGCCAGCACAGTGATGATGGAGGCTTTGGAGAAACAGAGATTTTCCACACTGGGAAAATAGATCTCCAAGAACTGACCACAGGAACCACAACTGCAAACTAAAGTTCTTGATTCTGCACCTTTCCCCAGTTTCATACATGTTACTTCTTCATATTATGTTCTAAAGAAATTCCAATGGCTACACAAAACACAGGAAGATTCATTGCTATGGGAAGGAAATACAATAGGTAAACAGCTGCCAATGTCAAAGGCTTCTTTAAAACAGTAATAGCTGATGTGATTTTATTTCTTGTATTTGAAGGGTTTTAAAAGAATTAAGAAAAGTCTAAAGATACAACTATCCAACTAGAGAATCATAACACTTTTTTCTGTTAAAGTTCTTACATGTGTTAAAAATTGAAGACAGGTGCTAAGATGCTGCTAAGAATGCAGACACTGATCATTGCTGTGTTTTATCTCACTGATTACTATCACTTCATTTATCTGCACCTGCCACCACAAGCTAGTGACTGCAGTTCCACTGTCTTTATGAATGCCATTCTACAAATTTAGGACAATGGGTGTGTGCTGGAAGAAGGCAACTAGCAGCACCCATACTCAAGGTACTGAAATGCTTCAGGTATGAAACATGAAACATCAGGTATGTTCATAAATACAGCTAGGGAGCAGTAAATATTGATTGTATTAGACACATTCATTGTGCAAAATAGTATTTTACTAGATGATCTTTAAGGACCCTTTCAACCCAAAGCATTCTATGCTTCTATGATTTTAGAAAATAAGACTGCATTAAACTTCTCTGTGTGGTGCAGTACAGCCTGGTGCTTATGGCCTCAGAACCAGGTTCATTCCTTTTAGTGACTAACTAGTGACCACTAGTGTGCCACTTTTCTTGCTGTGCTTTCATGTCTGTAACTATGAAAGGAACATATTTATGGTTTGTTTCTTTGTATTGTACCAAAACTGTAAGGATTGAATTGTGTCACTGACACACAAAATCAACCATCAAATGAAAAAAATCTTTAAAGATCTTGTGCAAACCTTGTAAAAGTCAAGGCTGGTTTTTTCCATTTATTTCAATTTGCCCTGGGACAGATTATCAATTATCCTGGAATTTAGTATAAATTGCAGACACAG
Source organism: Psilopsiagon aurifrons (assembly GCA_025447955.1). NCBI lineage: Eukaryota > Metazoa > Chordata > Aves > Psittaciformes > Psittacidae > Psilopsiagon > Psilopsiagon aurifrons. The sequence goes on along the minus strand of JAOEHY010042995.1, from coordinate 8,641 downwards.
AGCTGGGATAGCACTTTAGAACATATGCCAAAAGTGTTTTTTGCAAACACAGAAACTTCAGAGTTACTGGGTGCAGTAAGAATAATGTGTCACTAAAAGAATGCAGCTCTTCACTTGAAATATAATTTAGAACCTAGTTGAATTTCACCAAAAAATGGCATATTGTTTTCATCAGAGAAAAAAAAAAAAAAAAAGGCACATTCATGTTTGCTTTATGTTTCTTTCAAAATATTTGTATTACAAACTTCTCAGAGTTTCACATTTCACTTCAGATTGCAACCAAAGTTTGCTTTGGTGAAGGAAGATTGGTCAGGACACAAAACAATTACTTCTTTATTTCTATTTGCTTGGCATCTGTTTCTTTCCTCCTGCCTTCTTTTCTGACTTTCCATGAGACAAAGCATGATTATGTATTAACACTACAGCAACACTGCTGAAGCTAAAAGGATTGTAAGCATGATAATGCAGATGATCAGACTATAAATGAAAGAACTTTCTTATGTGGTTAGAAAAAAAAATTATCAAAGAGGTATTTACCCATGTAATTTGTTCCTCCTCTTTTTCTTTTTTCTATTCAAGCCTGTAGGATTGATTGTCACAAGGATTCATTATTACTCCCTTTGTTTTTTCATGTAAACTATTTAAAAATCTCACATGGAAACTTAAACACAGAAATAGACTCAATTTAGTAATTTAAAACAAATATTTCACTATAAAAGCATTAAGGGAAAACCGTACTTACATAGCTATGTAATGATAAGATTTCTCTAATAGGTGTAAATAATGTATTGTATAGATCTTTTTCTTGTTATAAATCAGCAAAACTGTTTTGACTGCAATACACTTCAAACTACCTGGTTAAGAGAAACAGCATGGTCATATGTCAAGCCAAAGTTCCATTAAGTCCACCACTCAGTAGTGAATGTCCATGAAAAGTCCTCAAACCAGAATTTGATCTCCTCCAATTATCTTACTGCTTTCCTTAAGATCAGTAACTCAGGGAATTTGTAAACCAGGTAATCCATCCAGACTTCTGTATTTAAGAGCTATGAACCTTTTTCACAAATTGTTTAGGTATTGACATCATCTCATGCATGGAATTACACAATTCTTTCACACCATGTGGAAAAAAGCCCAAACGATTTTGGTCACTTAAAGCCTGAGTACCTTTAGATTTTATATTAAGAGAAATAGTGCATAATAATTCCCTAATCATTTCTTCAAGGTCTGACTAAGCTCTCATGTAGTCTCCACTTTGACATTTCCTTTCAAGCAGAAGAATCTTTGTCTCTCCTTATAGGAAAACTGTTTTATTCTTCCCTCATCCTTTTTAATCCTTCCCTGTAAAGGGTACTATTTCTTCTTCTGCTTTATTCATTTTTTCATGGGATGATCAAAACTGAATGGAAATTCAGAAAGTATACACCTTATAATGATATAAAGTAATTTTTATTCCTCCCCATAGCAGTTAGCGAAATAATTTTAACATAGTAATCATTCTATTGGGCCTTTAACAACTGGAGGACAACAAGCACTTCCCAGCTCCAAAGTGTTGATGAGAATCCTCACCACAGCTTGGCTATGTACATAAACAAGACCTAGGTACACACCTTCGCCTCTCAAAGCAAACGTGCTTAAACAGGAAAGCAGAGAAACTGTGCTCCAGTAAGTCCTTTAGTCTGCACTCTTGAAGATCCAGGGCCTTAGGCACAATATAGAGCATAGGTACCCCATAATTACTATGAAAACAGGTCTCTGCCATCACTTCCCTGGTGTGAATAGCTAGTGTAGTGCCATTGCTTTATATTCATATATATACATGCATACACACACAGAGAAGGTGTTCTGTTCACCTGAATATGTTTATTTGCACTTAGTGAAATGAATCATTCTTCATTTTATGGCTCAGTCAGAGTATTATGAGCCTTCAGGTCTGGCCTTATGCACATTTTCATGCTAATATACAGTATTGTTTGAGGTGTCCATCATTCTGGACACAAATTATGCTCCCCTCAGAACTGTGAAGGAAAACCAAGGCAATGGTCCAGCAAACAGAGCTGCAGAATTGAAGTCAATGAACTCTCTTATGGACACAAAAATATGCTAATGCCGATGTAATATTGGGATCTGGTATTAAAACCTGTCTCTGATAACACAGTATAGTGGTTCTTTAATATTAGATATTATTCATTCGATACATTTACCTATTTTCATCTAGATAAAAGAATGAATCTACAATTTCAAATAGTTTTGAGAGTATTGATATTAGGTAAAATTAAAATCACTGTCAATTAGGGAACCTGAATCAATCAGACAAAAGAAATATGAGTTAAAGACACTTTTGGCAAAAGGCTCACAAATTTTCATCTCTTGGGGTGCTTTATTGTACACAGGGTATAGTTTCTAATCTAGTCAACTCTTCATCAAGCTCTGCATCTACTAGAAATACATCCAATGTTGATTGAAAGATTGCAAGTGACAGACAACCCACTACAGCTGTAGGTACACTACACTACTGATTAATTGCTCTCACTTTAAAAGCTTACGCCTATTCTCAGACTTCTTCATCTTGCTTCAGTTTCTAGCCATTAGTATGCCTTTTTGTACTGGATAAAATAACAGAAGAAGAAAACACTCAGATTCTAAGAGAGCTGGAAGGAAAAGCAAGTAACTAGGCAAGCTATTTGCTTCCATTTGCAGGTCTTCCTTCCAGGCTTGCTTTCAAATTATCATCCATTGCAAAGAACACTACCCCCACTCAGCTACTCCCACAAAGGTTTCCTGTCTCAGTCCCAGAACTTACAGAACTTTGACATTAATTTTCCTGCTGTATTTCTGCTGATGTCCAATACACTGCTTCCCAGCTCTTAAAAGAGGAATTGCAAAGAGAAGAGTGGCTTGTTTCATTGAGGCCAACGAAGTGGTCTAATACAGACCAACACCTGGCCCTGGCTGTTGGCTACTGTGTGCTGTTGTCTTACTGGTTTCCCTGAGAAGTCTCTACTTGAGGAACAGCAAGCAATGCTCCCATCCAGACCAAGTACACTTATATGCCCAGGTAGGTCTCCACTTTGCTCTGAAAATCACAGAATTACAGAATCATTAGAATTGAAAGGAACCTCTGGAGGTTATGTAGTCCAACACCCCTCCAAAGCAGGATCTAGAACAGGTTACACAGGAATGCATCCAGGCAAGTTTTGAATGTCTCCAGAGAGGGAGACTTCACAGGCACCTTGGGCAGCCTGTTCCAGTGCTCTGGCACCCTCAATGTAAAAAAGTTCTTCCGTGTGTTGAGGTGAAACTTCTTGTGGTTTAGTTTATGGCCATTGTTCCTCTTCTTGTCACTGGGCACCACTGAAAAGAGTCTGGCACCATCCTCCTGGAACCCACCTTTGAGATATTTATATGCATTAATGAGATCCCCTCTCAGTCGTCTCTCCTCTAGACTAAACAGGCCCAGCTCCTGCAATCTCTCCTCATAAGAGAGATGTTCCAGACCCCGATCACACTTGTGACCTTCTACTGGACCCTCCTCCTTTTCTTTAGCATACTGATGGGCTCAGAATTGGACACAGTACTCCAGATGTGGCCTCACGAGGGTCAAGTAGAGGGGGAGGATCACCGCCCTTGACCTGCTGGCCACAAGAAAATAAAAGAAAAATTTTGCAGTTGAGTTCCCTGCATTTGGGGAAGTTGCAGGATTCAGCACACCCAGAGTACAGGGGATGAGCCCTGTCCTAGGAAAACCAGCTGCCTGATTGTGGTGCCTCCCCTGGCAGGTGTCTCCCCCAACCTGTCATTACACACAACCCAAACAATAATGCCACAGTTACAGTTAGAGAAATATCAAAATTCTGACGAAGAAAAACACAAATCTGCTAGCTTGTCAAAACAAAGTGTTAACAGTGATAGTATAACATAGCCTATGCCCATCTATAAATATGTCTTTTGCTATCTTTGGTGCACCAGAGATTCATGAATTACTAGGATCTCGCTTGCGTTACTGAGTTTGATTTTTTCACTGCCTGACAGGTTAGGAATAGCAGTTCACTGGTATGAATCTGCACTAGTGTCGTGGAAGTGAAATGACAAAGCACTAGCTATAGTTATGCAAGGAGGCAACTGAAGGAGGCTACCCCAGTAACAAATCAAGGTAGCAATCATGAAAGAAGCATGGTGCAGGCTGCAGGAGGTAACAGTTCACTTGTCACTTCTGTACTAAATGACATGACCTTTACAACCCCACATGTTCTCTTCAGAAAACAGAGAGAGATGGAACAGCTGAGGGTCTCTGCCAGGCTCTGCAGGAAGATTTCTGCCAGTTTGGGGTGCCAGAAGAAATGGGCATCTAGAAGGGATTTGGTATGTGATACGTAATTTAGATCTGTACAACTCTATGCAATATTCCAAGCTGATGATAAAAGAGAGAATTCAGGTGTCAGGATCGGTATTTATGCAGTGCTGAGGCTCAGCCAAATTAACTACACTTAACAGTGATGGAGTACTGCACCAAGAAAAAGCCATACTAGTACTCCAGAGCTAAGCTGAGTATCTTGACACTGCATTATTTTATAGCATATCAATATGTCTATAGAGCTCAGAGTTAAAAAAAAAAAAAAAAAAAAAATACCGCAATACTAACATAGCATAAGAAAATTCCTTTAATTCCTTGGTGTGTTACAGCATGAAGCTGAGAGGTAATTCTGCATGCACTGAACAGCACTGGACTCAGCGCCTCAGTACATTTTGTGACAAGAATGAATCACAGTACAGCATTTGACTGAAGTAACCAAGTGCACATTGTTTTTAAAATTCATTAAGAAATGTCTGAGGCATTAATAGTCTCCATGGCAGCTTCTGAACAGGTTGCAAATTAGATATTCAGACTACCCAGCTCCTTACCACTTTGGATTCTTCACTGACTAGCTGAAACCTTAAGAGCCAGAGTTATGTCCCGTCTCCATTTTATAATTATTCTAATGTCTTTATCTGCTCCCTTACTCCTCTGACATGAATGGAATAGTACTGTTATACCTGTCATTCTCCACACAACTGCTGGAACCATTTAAGTGTATAAATACATGCACTCTATATACTTATACACTTAATGAATACACATATGTCTTAGCACCATGTTACCTGGATCTCCCAGCAGCATTCAAAAGTTGATGATATGCACACTGAGAGACTGCAGATATTTATAATGGAGTGAAAATTCAGGACAGGGAGCAGGGAGTGGGAAACAGACACACAGCAAAAGGCACACTCTGCACTATGTTTTTGCCCAGAGGAGATAGAAAAATTTTCAAGCAAGATCCAGTAAGTGATTAACCTTGAAAAAAACAAACACTAATTCTCAGAAATACCTGTGCTGCTTTGGGATGTTCCAGAAGGAATCTGGACAAAGCAGAGACCCAAAACAGAAAGTGTGAGTCTTAACAGTTAATATTCAGTAAAGCTGTAAGCAGCTGAAGACAAAAGCCTATAATGGGAAGTGTCAGGCATCTTATCAGGCAGTAATATAAGCACCACCTAAACTAAATGGGGGAGGGAGAGAAAAAGAGAGTATAAGCAAATTAACCATAGCCTCAAAACCTCAAACAAGTGTCTCAGTTTGCTGAAAAAAAGATTTTTCTTACTAACAAGTACAAGATTTTTACATGACATATTGAGAAGTACATTTCTTTGCAATGCTGGTCTATCTCAGAGGTATCATAAGTATACAACCATGTAATGTGGCTGTTACTATGGAAACTACTCCTTTTCTAAGGAAAATCAGAAAGTATAAGTCAAGTAAAATCCCAAATAATTCCTTGTGACATAGGTTGGACATGTTGTTAAACTGCACCCTTAACTTATTGCATCCCATTTCTGTCAATTCTTTTCTAGCTCTACATGTTTCACACAAAAAGCAGCAACACTAATTTTTCCCCACATTAATTAAAGTAACATATCCTGAGTAGGCAGTACAAATTTCTTCACCTCAGCAGTAAATACAAAACAGATTAAGATGGGTTCTGAGGATACCTCTGCTAAAAGACGTACCTCCTTCACACAAGAACTTGTCTTCTCAGCTAAGAACTGGTGACATGGTGCATTGGTTCCTGAGGGCATAACTTTCCACCTTCCACATTGATTAAAGAAATTAAAAAGGCTAAAATAAAAAGTATGTCAACTATAAGGCAATTTGTTTGGTTTCCATAAATAAAAATAATTCTATACAGACTGACAATTCACTATGAGTAGTGCAAGAACACTCAGGAAAACAGAACAGAAAGATTTAGAAAATGATTTACTAAGATTTGCTATTACAAATTCCTCTCTCCCAAATGTCAGCTATCTGCTAATAATGCCCTTGACTCCTACTTTGACCCTCTTGAACAACTAAGTCTCCAATGTCCACAAAGTCACATGAAAAAAAAACAACAATTAACTGAACGAAAGCTATTATGTTTAACCTCTGTTTCAGCACTACTCCTTGAGCCTAGTCTAGAAACTACCAAATATTCTTCCCTTATTCAGCTTGCCAAACAATTTTATCAACTCCCCATTTCCAAAATCAATTTTTCTTCTCTAAGGTCGGTGTCATTGCAGAGTCCTGGGCAGATCTGCCCCTTATTGCATATGTTTAGCTGTAGAGCAGACTGTGGAGTGTACCATCACACTTCCTGCAAAAACTTTTGGTTTTACAAATCCTCATAATTTTTTTTTCATATTATCACTTAAGCACATAAAGCCTTTGCACCACGAACAATGATGGTTCAGGTTGTGATGACACACTGCTTGACACAGCAGAGCAAAATCGATTTTGGGGAAGTAAAACCAAAACACACTCTTTATGCAGTGCCAACATGAAAGTAATTAAAAGCAGTAGATAGGGGTCTGTCTGCCCCCTTTCCCAGTAGATCTGTAAATGTGCAATTACTTTGTATGAATGTGACAGGAGAAATGTAAATCTGAACTCTACCCACAGCCAATATATCTTGCATTAGTCTTTTTCCTCATAAGAATGCCACCCCATACAATGCCTCTGTGACCCACAAAGAAAAAAGATTAAGGAATTACGGAATTTCAAATCCATTCCTGCCTCTGTATATGAAAATCAAAGCATTGCCTCTTTTCCAAGTACTTTTCCCCAGTGAAAATGTCAGGTTACGTTCAGCCAAACTCTCCCACATGGCTTTGGGGACCAGTTACAGTGTCAAGAATCTCTTACTACTTAGTACCTTGAAAGCTGCTTTTAGTGAATCAGCGCATTTAAAAAAAAAAAAAAAAACACCAAAACAAACCCAAAAAAATAAACCACCACAAACCAAAACACAAAAACCTACCAAAGAAAACAGTTGATTAAATTTGAATAATACATAAGTTGAAAGAAATTGTCATCTGCTAGAAACTTTCCACACAAACAGGAAAAAAGAGTCTTCAGTAAATTCATCAAAGAAGCTATTCACCATGAATTATTCACTACGTTTTACTACCAAGTCTTCCATGTGCTTCAAGTCACACAAATCTGATAGGGAGATACAAACCTGGGATTCAGGGTTGTGAAGGTCTTGCCTGCTCTTACATTTTCTAACAGAGGAAATGAAGTTAGAATAATTATATTTTTCTATTTTTATCTTGGCTATTAATCTCTTGGCTGGATTACTGAGGGATGCTGTACCTCTGCTTTGCCCTTTCAATGGCCCATTTCCTCTAGAAGTCACCAGGGGGATTTCTTCATTTCAGCTGTACTTTTCCCCTTTGTGAATAGAGTCTCTAACAATCAGAGGAGTCTAGAAGTGAGTTAAAGTGCCTGTGAATCAGAAGACTTGTTTTCAGGATGGTACCCACATTCATGAAAGTAAGCAGTCCAAAGAGAAACAGCTTCAAGAGACGTATGATGATATTATAATAAAGAAGAGGGACAAGTAGTGAGAAAAGTGACAGTCACCTAAGGAACAGAATTAAATAGTAATTAAGATGCAAGTAGCTTAAATGTAAAATCCCTTCTCCTTGAGTTATTTAAAAAGGAAAGGGACAAACATTCCAAGACACATCAAGCTCACAGAGAAAAGTTCAAAACATGTTATTCTGATAAAAGACACTGCAATATCTTCCCAAGTCTGCAGACAGTTGAAAACCAAATATCTCTGAGAAAAAAAGTTTTTTCTTCTGTCTCTGGAGGTCTCCTTGCGGGAGGCTGAAGCAGACAGCCTGTTTCCATGAATTGAACTAAGCCAAATACAGTCCTTCATAACTGACCACAGCCTAGTAACAAATAGACTTCACTCAATTTAGTGAAAGATCATGTCCATTTGCTGGATCTCTAGAAAGCAAGCTCATTGAAACACACTGTGGGTGTTACAACACCCTCATGGTTTGCAAATAAACCAACCAACTAGCCCACCCACCCCCTAATATCTAAATGGATTCTCCCAAACTTTGTCCTATGTGCATTGCCAAGAAGTCTCCAAAGAGGCCCAAAAGCTGCATGGAAATGAACTCTGACCTAAGCAGCTTATCACAAGTGAAGCTCAGCAGTGTGCACTTGTAGCCCAGAAAACCAACCATATCCTGGCCTGCATCAAAAGGAGCGTGACCAGCAGGTCAAGGGAGGTGATCCTGCCCCTCTACTCTGCTCTTGTGAGACCTCACT
>JAOEHY010042994.1:19808-33002 GCA_025447955.1 Psilopsiagon aurifrons | reverse complement strand
GATATGAGGAAGAAATTCTTTACTGTGAGGGTGGTGAGGCACTGGAATGGGCTGCTCAGGGAAGTTGTGAATGCTCCGTCCCTGGCGGTGTTCAAGGCCGTGTTGGTCATAGCCTTGGGTGGCATGGTTTAGTGTGAGGTGTCCCTGCCCATGGTGGGGGGTTTGGAACTAGATGATCTTAAGGTCCTTTCCAACCCTAACTATTCTATGATTCTATGACTGCATGCTTAGTTAAAGAGGAGAGAGAGAGGATTTTAGATATGAGCAGAGGAAGAGAAGTACACCCCAAGAGCAATCAGCAGCACTCTTGGCCAGTTTCTGTCCTGTTTAGCTGTAATAAACATTCGCCTTGCAAGTAGTGTAACTCGGTGTAGATCCATACAGAGCGTGCTGCTGCAGACAAGGCAGGCTCTGCGAGATGCAGGAAGGCATGGCAGAGGAGCCAGCAGCACATCACGAGGCTGCCTGCTCTATTTCCTCTGGCAGATCTGGAAGAAATTCAGGCTGGAATGAGCACGGCTGAGCTATAAATAAGAGGAGTGTGTTTGTTTCTGCCTGCAAGGTTTTCTGTGTATGAGACAGTCCCACGTGAAGCACGATGCTTCCTCAGGACTACCCTGTCTTGTTTTGCACAGTGTTCACAAAACCGGAGTGTGAGGGTATAGTAAACAAAGAGAAGGCTGTGGCTGTGTCAGGAAAGCCAGCTGCTCCCAGCCTGGAGAAGCTCTGGCTAATTGGCCGTGCGCATATTTTGTGTTCTTACATTGCCACCGTCTGACAGCACGGTGGATTAAAACAGTGCTCTGTGATGGACAGCTCAAGTTTGAGCAAGGCTTCCTGAAGTACAAGAAGTTACATTGTTATTGCCACGGTTTGTCTTGACTATCATTCAGGTTTAGTAAGTCTTCCTGGGTATTTCTTATCTATTGCAGTGCCAGAAAGATTTGTTTAAAAGCTGATTTGGGAATGTGTAGCAGACAGAGAATTCAGCTCAGTGCAAAACCTAAATCAATCTCTACAAGTGTTCCCTCAGCCCCCAGAGAAATTAGAGATAAGAACTTATTTTATCCAGGGTATGCTAATAAAACAAAGTCATTGGCTATACAGAATAGGAACAAGGAGTATTTACTGAGGATTCATGAAAGCAAGAATGCCAAAGCTTTAAGACCAAACTCCCAAGTACATTGTACACAGACATTGTGAGTACTAATCTGTATACAAGAATAGCAGACACTACTGCATCATCACGTTGAAAATGGCTGTTTCAAACACAGTGGGGGATATATTCTGTCTTACTGACTGTCGTGGTTTAAGCCCAGCTGGTGACTCAGCACCATGCAGACACTTTCTTACTCCCTCCTCTTTCTCCTCTCCTCTCCACACCCCCACTCCCAGAGGGATGGGGAGGAGAATCAGAAGAATGTAATTCCTGTGGTTGAGATAAGAATAGCCCAGTAACTAAGGTGCAACACAAACCACTGCTGCTATTACTAATAATACATTATTATAATAATACTGCATACTGATAATGGAAATAACAATGGGAGAGAATATAAAACTAAAAAGGGAAGGAAAAAAAAACAATAAATAAAAGTGATGCACAATACCATTGCTCACTACCCACCGACTGATACCCAGCCCAAGCAGAGCAGAGATCGGTCCCTCTTGGGTAACTCCTCCCAGTTTATATATTGGGCATGACATGCTGTGGTATGGAATACCCCTTTGGCTAGTTTGGGTCAGGTGTCCTGTCTTTGCTTCCTCCTGGCTTCTTGTGCCCCTCCTCACTGGCAGAGCATGAGACTGAAAAGCCCTCCATCAGGGCAAGAATTACTTAGCAACAACTAAAACATTGTTGTGTTATCAGCATTGTTTTCAGACTAAAGCTGAAAACAGCACTGCACCAGCTACTAAGGTGAAAAATAACTGTTACAGATGAACCCAGGACACTGACCTGCCTTCCCACCAAGAGCTTTCCCATGGAAATCAAAACTTTGTTTCTCTTAATGTCGAATTATATACCTAAAGGGCAAAAAATGCAGGGGACAACATAAGCACTTATATCTTCTCATATAACTTGTGAAGGGTAATAATGATTACCTTCAGCCTCTTATATCTGAGAGAGTAGTGCATGAAGAATAACTGAAAAGTAAAAAGCTATTTATATGTTTCTGCAATAGAGGGGATTATGCATGCTGTGTATGGCATTATACTTGATACCTTCTTAAAAGCATCTCATTAGCAGAAGAGAGGTGAAACCAAACTGAGAAGAGCACAGTAGAGGTTTACAAAGACAGTTATGGGGACAGTTTTGATGCTAGCGCTTCTGTCTTTCAAAGTTAGACCAGACAACCTCCAGAGGTCCTTGCCACCATACATTTTTCTGTGTCTATGGCATATGCTCATGGGCACATGGACAATGTTGGCCCACCTTGTGCATGTCAGGTTTGCTCAGCTGCTCATGTCCCTTCTCCTCTCAGACAGGGGTGATGCTGCCAGGTAGCTCCCTGCTTCAGCACCAGGGACCAAAAGGAGCTTAAAACCTTTCCAAAAAGATCCGCTATGAAAATGGAGTATTGGTCATAGGATAGACATGTCCTTGCTACTTTGTTTTGTCAGGTCATACAAAATGCAAAGTTTTAAGTATCGCATGTCCTTCAAAATAGAAATGACAAGTTATGCAGCTCAGTGAGTGGTTACAGAAAAAACCTGGAGAAAAAACTCTCTTCAAAAGTGAGATTCTAAACAATGAAGATAGGGAGCTAGGACACTCAAAATATCACATATTGTAATTTTCACTTTCATCATTGATGCTACTTCAACTTTGAGTAAATATGGTGGTATACCCATAGTGGGTACAACTCAGAAATAAATATTCTCCCAGATAACTGGTGGGGCACTGGGGTCAGTTGACAGGATGGTTTGTTTGTTTGTTAGTTTTATTATTGCTCTTCTGTGACTTTATTATGTTTTTTTGAAAGAACATCTGAAGCATCAAAAAAACATCCCTGGATACAGTTTGCATGAAACCTGAGCATGAATGAATGGAGACCCTTAAAAAACCCCAAGCATAGAATACGATTGTGAAGCTTAAATTCCAGGAAGTGGCACAATCCACTAGGAAGTCCAGTAGTAGAAAACAAATAAGCGTGACTGCTAAAAATACCTTGATTTTTTGCATTGTTTATTGTGATAGTATTCAAATTGAGCTGAGAAAATTCACAATTCCATTTATATACCCATATAGCATTACACTTATTTCTAAAATTTTTTGTATACCTGAAAGTTTTTTAAGTATATTGCCAGGATGAAAAAAAAGGAAGAAAAGCAGTTGCTGAGGAAACTGAAATTAAAATCAGTTCTTTAGTTAATAAGAAAGATTTTCACTGAAATAGGAAATGCGTTTTACAGCTTGAGACATCTAGAAAAGTAATAAAATGACCCTTCCAATTAAGAAAGATCAATGAATGGGAAAATTCCAGTAATAAAATAAGGATAAATGTATGCAACATTTTGCGAACAATTTTAAAGTAAAATGAAAAATGCATTTGTTTGAAAATGATTCAGAATTAGAAGACATTAGTATGATTGTTCTTAGTGACTGTCTCAAGCATTAGAATGCAAAATATTTACTTAGATACCATAACCAAGAAGATGCTTATCTTCAGAGTTAGCCTTGTTTATAGTTAAAACTCAGCATCTGATTTTCTGTTATCTGTAACTGGAAGTTGACATGCTCTGCTGTTTCTAAATTCTTTAAAAAATCTAGATTTATGAGATGGAACATATTTATCAAAAGAAAAGACTATGCAGCTGTGGTACCTCTGATGTGGTGAATATGGCTGATGGAAACACAAGACTAGAGGGCATTATAGAATCATAGGATCATAGTATCAACTAGGTTGGAATAGACCTTTATTGTCAAGTCCAACCATTACCTAGGACTGCCAAGACCATCACTAAACTATCACTGAGGGCCTACACAATTTTGAACACTTCCAGGGACGGTGATTCCACCACTTTCCCAGGCAGCCTATTCCAATACCTGACCACCCTCTCTGTAAAGATAAATGCTGGACAAATAGTTGAAAATTAAGACCTTTCTCTCTCTCGGGTTGTCTACAGCTGGCAAACACAAGACGGTGCTAGACAGTAAGTGATCTGTTTTTTTATTCTTTAAGAGGAGTCAAGAACAAAGGAATGAAGCTGAACCTGAGAAAATGTGGGGAGTGGCAGGAAGGTGTTGATTTACTCTGTCTTTGTTCCTGATTATCCAGGCTTCTTTTAATTGGGAATAAATTAAATTAATTTTTCCCAGGCTGAGTTTATTTTGCCCATGATGGTAACTGGCAACTGATGTTCTGTTCTCTACCTTGAACCATGAGATTTTCAACTTACTTTCTCTTCTGTTCTGTCACAGAGGGGGATTAAGAGAGTGGCTGAGTAGGCGTTTGACCACTAACCTAGATCAACCCACTGCAATTACAGAGGATGGTAACATCATACAAGAATATTAAAGAATAAAATATACTGGCCTAATCAGGACTGAGGAGCCACTGACACGTGCCTCAAATACTGTTTTCTGAGATTAGTCTTCAGTGATAAAGGAATTACTTCTAAGTATAATAAATATAACATTATGGACACATACAGAGAAAGGAAAAAGGTCTCCAGATAAATAGCAAAATGGTACTCATAACCAGAATAAGAAAAAGGTGCATGTCAAACGTGATTATTGAAATAACTGTTTTCTGGCATCCTATGATTTTAAGTACATAGATTTAATTTACACTGCTTCATCATAGAGAAAAAAAACCCAATGTATTTATTTGGCTTTGCAAGTTGTCTAAGTTTGTTGCCTTTCCCAAGAAAAACCCTAGTCCTGAAAGGACTCATCATAGCAAAAAAACAGTCCAAATTTCTCTTGCTTTGGAAAGCTCTGAGCACCAGAAAGCAGGAGGTCATAGTGGAAACTGTTTTGCAACTGCAACTATAGTGGCCTAAATGAATGCTTGTTCTTACGTGCAAAGATGTCCCAGGTGAATATTTCTACTTCTGAAAGTATCATTGTGCTCAAATCCCAGGCAGCTGAACAAAATGTCCTTGGTGTTCTCGCAGCAAACAGTGCATAGTCACAGAATGTTGTTCTGAAACAGGAGAAAGTAGGTGTGCACCAGGGTGTTCACATGATTTCCTGTTTGGGGTGGTATTTGTCTGATGTTCATTTTAACATTCTACTTAGGGTAATTTTCTTCTAAATTCTCCAAAGCACAAAATTAAGGAAGAGGGTTAAATGGCTGATTTAATTAAGTTAAAAGCTCTATCTAAAGTGAGTGCCAGCTACCAAAAAACATTTGGAAAAGCTTTATCCTTACTTTCTGGAGTGGGCATTCTTCCAGCCATTGAATCAAGAGGCAGAAAAACCTGTTAGAAAACCTTATCGAGTCAATACACATTCTTCTTCACCCACATCAATGCCTCCCAGATGCCTTGAAGCACAAGCTTTAGCAGCATCCTACCTAGCCCCCAAAACTGGTAATCTTTGGAAGATATTAGTAGGAGGAACACTGTAACAGTATCTATAGCATTCCAGCTAGGGCTAGTGGATCGCAACACATTATGCCCTACACAAACACAAGAAGAATGTCTTGTTCTACAAGAACTATAATCTAAGAAAGAAAAGAGCAAAGCACTTTATCTCAAAGGGCTTAACTGAAGCAGCAAGTTTAAAGAACAGGAAGGAGAGATATATATTTTCTATTTCTATGGGTTTTATCATCTTGGGAAACCGAACGCAGTTTTCTCCTCTAATGAAAGAGGCTCACAGCCTGCAGCTGCTACCATGTGCATGTATCTGGTAGGTGCAGGTACATTTGGCTCCATCCTGGTTTAAATCACCATTACCAATTGTATAGCATCCCAAATGAGCCCTTGTCCCACTTAGGACAATATCTACACGCAGCTAGGTGCAACTTGCAAATGGCACAAGTAAATGAGAACATTCAGCAGCTTGGGCAGGGCACTTAAAGAGCAGGAATGGCAGTATTAACCTCACATAACCTGCGTAGACCTTCACTTCTCTTGTCCTTTGCTAGGATGACTCAGTGTGGCATTGGCATCAGCCATCACTGTTAACCAATGGCACATGTGGAAGGAGAGGGAGGATTCAGAAGTAAACAAGTGGGCAACAGAGCTATTTTAAAGTTCAAGATGCTTTGCTCATACAATGTCTCAGTGGGAAAGGAGAACTCAGCTGAGAAATGAAATGTGAGGGAGATTGGACAGATAAAAGTTGAAATAGGAATAGGAAAACTGTGTCAAATCCAAGCAAACAGGACTAAGCAACTGTTGGACAGAAATGGAGGACCAGCAATTAACAGCTTCAAAAAAGACAAATGGGTAGTCAAAAAACAGACACAAGAAAATGAGTATTCACACAGGTAGACTGAGTTCACCTCCCACTCCTACTTTCTCCAATTCTGGTGCTCTTATTAATGGGATTGCAATTAAACCAGTGTTCTGAGGAACCCAGTGAGCAGTGTTGGGTTTCAGCTCCCTCAAGATGGAAACTTGCTTCATGTAGGTTGGATCACAAGGCTTATTCCAAGGCAGAGAGTGTGCAAATTCATTTCCCACAAAAATATGGAAACTCCATTCTGTGTGAAAATACTGGGAATCTATATGAATACACAAGTCTCTCTCCTCCAACATATTTTTCCATGAGAGAGAGTAATCCAGCCCTACATTTTTTTAACAGTATACCCTGAGGGTTCTTCCTATGGATACACAAACTTTGAGGATCAAAGATAGAATGTGAGAGAAAATACGTTTGTTTCACTTACAACGGCAAAATATAATTCCTCTGGCTTGTTCAAGTTTCAAACAGGAATTTGTGTGGGCTACATCTTACATCTGTTTTGAGCCCCAAATGGACTTTTTTAACCTTGGAAACCTCTAGCTAAAGGATTTATGTTTCAACACCGGCTGGAACAATAGCGAGTTCAAATACAACATACAGTTCAGTCTGGAAATTAAATGACTGATACGGGTCACAAGATTGATGGAGAGTAATAAATATGTGCCCACTCATATTAGAATTTCCTATAACAGAAGAATTATAAGGCAAAGATAATAATTTTCCTACTAGCTGGTTTATGTTGCAAAAAAGTTCTAGAAAAAAGGTTTTTCTCCAGCATATTGTCTGAAAACCAATTTCTTTTTTAGGCTGCATGTATATCCTCCTTAACACAATCTTTATTAGTGAAGGGAAATCTATTATACCCCCTCCCAGTATGGGAAGAAGAAGAAAAGTTAGTGGAAGAAGCAGCTGCCAGCCAGGCCTCCCCTAGCTGTAGAACCATTATTTTGCAGGACGGATTTCACTGCTGTTCAGAGGAGAGGTCAGAGCTGACATGGCAGGCTTTGCTGGCATGACCAAGGGGAAGGTGCATATGGTGCTTGTGCTGTCCATAAAGTGGTTGCACAGCAATTCAGTTTATAATTGGGGTGATGATGTTGCTTAGAAACAGCAAAATGAACTTTTCGTCAGGAAATCAGTACCCAATTCAAAACGCAGCTAATGGCTTATGGTATTTCTACCTCCAAGAGTACTTCCTTTTTTCTCATCTTTTTTTTTTTTTTTTTTTTTTTAAGATAGTTTTTGTCATCCCAAAATTTGTCTGGAGAGTCAGGGAGAGAAATACCATTCAAAGTGAGTGAGTTTCAGTCCTGAGTTGCCAAATTCTCCTGAATTAAAAAAAAAGGAAAGGGACTGAGTCAGTCATTCTTAATGGAAAAGCTGGTGCAAACCTTGCGCCATGGTGGTGCAATTTGTAAGGTTTCTACAAACATTGAAACAGTGCTCTTGCAAACTCCTAGTTAGAAACTTGAATAACTGTCATATAGAAGCAACACAGCAATTGGCACTTCCCTGTGTTTAAACAGTGGGACCACTGTGGTCTAAGCCAACACAGTTTTTTGGAAACAAAAGGAAAACACAATAACAGAGCAGCTCAGGGAAAGAGCTAAATGATAGCATGCAGGATTGCCATTTTCTTGCCCAAATTCCCAGTCCTCTCTACACAGCCAAGGTAGCTCACAGATCTCTTCCCCTTGTCATTGCATTCACAGTTCATTGCCTAGGGTGGCAGGATCCCCCATAGTATGACTAATCTTGCTGAGCTCCATGTGTAATTTCAGCTAAAGTGATCTAAATTCAGTGACATATGTTGGTACAGTGGCAGCCATTGCAGCCCCTCTGCTCTGGACTTTTGGTGCTCTCATCTGTAAGTAACCAGCCCTTGAGCTGCTGGTCACATCTCCCACCCACTCCTCCAAGGTCCCAGGTGCTGTTCAGGGTGGAATTAGAGGCCATCAGTAAGCCCTCTGCCTACAAGAGAAGCACTACCTTAGTCAAATGTCATTTTATTCCCCATTTTACCTTCTTTTCATTTTCCCTTGCTTTTCCCAGAAGCCACCTGCAGTGGGCAGGGGGACTCCCCCACCCTGGGCACATTTGCCCTTTTGCTTTCCAGCATGAATGCCAACACTGTATTCACTTCAACAGTAAAACTTCACAGTTTATTTTTAAACAGAAAATTCATAAGCTGTTACATAACTGACATGCAACAGAGGCCTGGCCCATACAATTAATTCCCCTTTCTCAAGTGCAGATTCAGGCAGGGCATTCACTGCCTTGGCAGGAGCCTCCTGGGCTGCTTTTCTCTTACTTCAGTGTTGGATAGTAAGAGTAAGCTCATCCTCTTTCATGGCTTTAGACCACCAGGTTTACAGTATTTTTTTAACAGCTTTAGTATCTCCAAGATAAACAGATTATAGGTAATAACACACACAAGTGATTCCATGCATTCCCAGGTGCTCTATAAGTGACAGGGATGAAGGCTGCCCAGAAGCAGAAGAAACATATAGATGAAAGCTTCACTCCCACACAGCAACAAACAGGCTGAAGTAATCTACCATGTCTCTGTAAAGTAGCTCTTAATATGAGAAAAAAATCCCTCAGTTCCAGCAACTGTTACTACTTCTTAACCTTTTTTGCATGGTGAAGGCAAAAATTAAGAGGAGTTTCAAATACTAAAGTAGTCCCATACCCCTCAGCCTGAAGCAGAGTGAATAGGAAGAAGCAGAAAGTCCAGGTCTCCCTGGGCACCTTACTTAGCAGTGTCTACCTGATTGTGGTTTCCGATACAGAATCAAAACAGTTTCTAGTAGCAACTGGTTGTAAACATTTGGGTTCTGAAGGTAATGAACTCACTCTCAAGCTAACAAACAATAGAGTCATCAAATACCACAATTTTGCTCCCATAAATGTAACACTGGATATCAGTGAGCTGCTTCAATCCAAGCACCTTACACTGGGGTAATGCTTCTCTTCAGAAAACAAACAAACACAGATGGGACTTGTTGTCAGAATAGGATCAGGACTGTAAATGAATGAGGTCATTCACAATAATGTGGCTGCTCCAGGAGCAGGTCCTCGCTTGTTGCTGGGAAGAGCATGTTGTTTTTTTATCAGGTAAACACATAATGTTAGTCTTCTTCTGTTTAAGAAGAAACCAAACCATTTAGTGAAAGAGTCATTTGGATTACTTTTTAAACCTGTAAGGGAAATGTCTCACTTTTTACTATGAATTTGCATAACAAAGGTAATTCTATTGCCTGTGAGTGGTGAATATGTATCTGTTGTAACACAGGGCTTCTACATCTATTTAACTCATAATAATCTTCTCAGCAAATTGAGCCTTGTTACACCTGTAAGTGGAGCACAGTGGAGCACATCAAGGCAAAGAGACCTCCCAAACAAATGCATCTGGCAGCAGCAGTGGCAAAACCAGACTCCCACATCTCCAGATTCCTGAGGCACTGCTCCATTCACCACATTACAGTATGGAAACCTTTTGGTAAGTTACAGTTAAAGATGCTGAGAAGAAGCAAGAATACCCATTCCTGGAAGTCTTCTTCTTAGTTAATGGTATAAAAAGGGGGGAAAAAAATCATTTTTTGATGGAAATATGAGGGCAAAAAAACATCCTGCAGAAGAGAGTCTAACTAGATCTACAACCAGTCTGAGAAGGTTCTGCGAGCCCTGCAGAAAGTATCTACTTCAGGTTTACTTCTTCATCCAGCTCACTTTGCCAGTTTTAACTAGTTTCTTACATATGTTCAAGAACCAAAAGAAATCTTTTTTTTTTTTTTTTTTTTTTTCAAACAACAGGATTAAATTGAAAGCAATTTTGGTAGAATTAAAATGAAAGGCAAGTTTGGTATCTTTTGTAATCAAGGAAAAAATACCTGTATGAACGTGGGATACAAGAGTCCCTGTCCTAGAGATCAGCTCATGATTCTTGCTCAGATCTATATTCTGTATGATAAGCTACCTAGACAGATGCCTTATGACATAACTATCTGGCAGCTACCTGCTTTGAAAATTAGCCCAATTATACCTGGATTCACCTTACCAGGTGTAATGGATGAGTCAATGGAGATCCAGGTGATATAAATGATCAAACTTTCTTTTGGAGCAGAGTGCCTCTTTCACTACCAGTTATTGAGGAGTCTAGGTGACCCCACTTCTAACTTTGATGTCCTATATTGCACTTAGCTGTAGGTACAACATGGGGCACCAAAGTTGGGCCCATATGTTCTAATTATACAGTCCAGATTCTAACCAGGTGGCTTTGACAGAGCTAGATTTATGCAAATGAGAGTACCTCAAGATTTTAGAGAAGGGTGTTCAATGTGTTTAAGTTCACTGGGGAGATGAGCTGTAGCTGAGATTTCGCATGAGCAGAATCTTTCTGGATAATCAATTCCTTTCTCACAATCTATCTGGAGATTCAGCTATGATAAAAAGATTTATTGGCTAGTAGCATCATGCACATCAAATGGTCTAAGTTGGGAATGCCTGTCTGTGAAATTGATTGTCTGGGCTTTCTGGTGGAAAGGGCTGTACAAAAACTAGTTTTTCCAGGAGGGGCAGTGATGAACTCTTCCCAGGCCTCTCAGGAACGCACATAACATACTTCATATGGGTGTAGCACATACTCATCCCACCCTATATCTGTCTGTATCTGCTATAACCTCTCTTCATTCTTCCTCATTTCCAAATATGTCCAAGAGTGGATGGGAAGGGAATGCAGCTATCAGCCCTCTTTAAAGAATGATGGAAAATTAATGGTTTTGAAAAATCCTTTTTCTTCCAGAACTGTACAATGACACACTATAAATCTGGCCATGCTTACTGTTATGAATGTCAGTGGAAAGCATAGAACTTAACTGCTGTCTTCATGGGGAGTAGCAGTTGACCTCAGACAGAGAGACAGAGGCAAAGCCAGAGAGATGTGGAGATAAGAGCTCATTTTAAGAATGCCTAACAGATTGAAGGGAAGCTGGGAACAACTTCTGTCACAAGATTCTTCTGTGAGATAGAGACTTACCTGTCTGTAACTTGTAATACAGATTTACAGATCACATATAAATTCTCCCCAGGATAGGTAAAGGGCCAACTCCCATGCAGCAGAGTTCATCTACTGTGTAGATGACATCTCCTGCATTGATTCCTGTATTCCAATAGATGAAAACTGTAGGGGCACCTCTATAGAAGGGTTCAGAGATGTCTTTGTGTATATAACCCAGGCACAGCTAGAATATATAGCTCTTACACATTTTTTTCTGCTGCAATAGAAAGAAGATGCACTGAAATGAGAAAAAATAGGATTTAGATTTACTTAAAACATGACATGCATAAGGGCAATGACACCATAATTCATTAAATATAAATTCTACAGTGATCTGTAAAGGTTATTTCCTCAAGATATGTCCTATATATTATGTGTAAACTCCTAGTCAACCACTTCTGCAATCCCATTCTTTTCCCATAAAATGCTTGGAAAATTGAGATCTAGAGGATAGGTGCATGGGGCAAGAGAAATTAAGTGCTGGAATTTTGCTGCTAAATATCATTCTGATATACATAGTGTTAACAAACAGGCCCAATGTGTCTCCTAGCTTTGTCTGAAATTTTCTATCTTCTCATTTGCTGCTGTATTTTTGAGGTGACAAAATACTTTTATTTGTAAGGTTTCAATGCCTTCATCTCTGTATGTGTTTTGGTATGTTTGTGTGTGTACTTTTTAATGTTAATGTGATGCAGGTTTGTAGGCAGAGTGAAGTGGTCACACAGCTGTACCACAGAATTTCAAACCCACAGAAAATGCAGGATCCTCCTTACTACCATGTGAGATAAGCCACATTCACAGAGTAGCAGCATCACTGTCTCATCATTTATTTTTTAACTTACTAGAAAAGGGCCATACCCTTGTTATCCAGCCTGTCCACTGGGCAAAGACCCTGCGCCGTAGACAAGCTTGGTAGGGTTTTTTTTCTTGTATGCACTACACATTCAGAAGAAACTTGGGTCATACCTGTTTTGTGGCAGATCTGTTACTGGATGATCCTCTAATTCAGGACATTGGAAATAAATATAAACCCCACAGCATTATCAGGGACAACTATATCAGTTTTAAATTATGGAAACATATGGAGGACAAAACATTTACAATGGACAAAAGAAAGCGTTCAGAAGTACTGACTTACGCAACAGGATGGGGTGGGGGGGGAGAAGGAGTATGATCATCAATTCATTTTGTTTCAGGTATATATTGCCAGTCTCATCTTCTTGTAATATACTCAAGAGTTATTGCGGATATATTTCAAATCTTGTTTTAAACCTGGGAAATTTCATTGTTCTTTTGCCTAAGAACACACTTAGAAGTGTCCTGCTGACCATTTAGTTGACATTAGAGCAATAGTTTTGTCACAAATGTTAGTTTATATAACATATTGGGGAAAAAATAATACTAAGGCAAATTGATAAGTATGGGTAACATAGTATTAGTTTCAAATAAAGATTTCCCTATCATTTACTAGCTTTACTGCTACATTTTAACTTTTCTTAGTTTCTCTGTAAAAGTAAGCAATTCTGAGAGAAGGTGAGAAAGTTATAATTCTGAAAAATTCTGATTAAGAGATTTCCCTCCCTCACCTTTTTCTTTTTTTTTTTTTTCTTCTTTTTTTCACAGTCAAGTTGAGAAGGATCAACAATCATAGAATCATAGAATAGTTAGGGTTGGAAAGGACCTTAAGATCATCTAGTTCCAACCCCCCTGCCATGGG
>JAOEHY010042994.1:0-16161 GCA_025447955.1 Psilopsiagon aurifrons | reverse complement strand
CCTCCCTGGCAGAGCATGAGACTCAGAAAGTCCTTGGTCAGAGTAAACATTACTGAGCAGCAACTAAAAACATTGGTATTATCAGCGCTGTTCCCAGGCCGAAAGTCAAAAACACAGCACTGCACCAGCTACCAAGAAAGAAAACTGACTGCTACTGCTGAACCCAGGACAGCTGTAAGCAATTAGGGAGGCAAATCACTGTAAAAGAACAATCTGAATCGTATGCCACAAACAAGAAAAATGTGTTTTAATTAAACCTGCAACCAGTTTTTTATGGGAAGCAGTGATCTCACCAGATCTTTAAGTGATCACTTTGAAGTTAATTGGGTTTATAGATTTCATGTAGATTCTACAGAAAATCCTTAAAGACTGGAATTCAAATGTTTGGGCAGGATGGTCATGGCAGCCTGGCTTAGAAATTCTTGATTGTGAGAAACAATGGGTCCCTCTATTTCAGGAGCTAAAAGAATGCAGAAACTGCACTACCTTTCATGTTTTCATCATTCCTGTAGCCCTATAGTATGAAAATGCCTATATTTCATCTGATCCTAAAGATCCTGCAGAAACTGTATTTCCTTATACAGCTAGATGTACTGTGATTTTGCCCCCCCAGGAAGGCTCAGTGTCTGGTCTTACAGACACCAGAGAAGGGAGGTGAGACAAGGGCTGTGAATCATGTGGCATAAATTCACTCTCAGATGTCTGGGCCCACAGCCTCACTGAACTCTCCAGAACAACCTAATCACGGTCTTTCAGGGCAGGAACCAATTTCCATAGTTTAGGTTTGCAAGGCTGTAAAAGAAAAGGCACATGGGAGCAGCAGAAACATGCACCAAGATGTATTTGACACACACGATTTCTCTCTGGAGCCTATACCAATGCTGGGAGTTTGGACCAGCAGACTCACAGCTAAAAACCTTGCGCCTGCAGGACAGCACTGCACTTCATGAGGCATTCCCCAGCTGAGTGCATGGAGGCCATCAGGCAAACAACTGTGACAGTTCTTCCTGACCTCCAGTTCTGTTAAACCATTCCACTGTCTGCCCTACATATTCTGGATTTCAAGCTTTCCTTAGGTCTTTCCTGTTTTCCCTTTTAAAGACAACAGTTGATGGATTGTTCAAAGCACATCCAGCCAAAAATTAGGTAGAAATTATATTGGATTCAGAAACCCAGGCATTTGGTTTAAAAAAAAAAAAAAATGAGAAAAAACAAAAATAAAGGTAACTGGAAAAATGTTTTCCTCCTGAAATCTCTTTCAGACAATTTGCTTGCATGTAGAAATAGCAGATAAAAATTCACGCTGAAGTGTGGCTTTGAAGCTGGCAGCATCTCCCCCCTTTTTCCTAGAAGTATCAGAGACTTTGAATTGGAATTCACACAAGAAAGGCATAATCATTCAGATTAAAGAAAAACAAACCCACAATTCTTGTCATGTGAAGCCAGTAGGTTGTCCAGGCTTGTGCTTTTGTATCATCCCGAGCTGGTCACCAGGGATACAAAATTATAAAACTCTAAATCCTACAACCAATCACTGTGTTTTTTGAGGGGGTGTTGATTTCACGTGCTGAAGTGTGTGCACCAGTTTATAGCAACTAAGAAAAGCTCCTTTCTGTTTGCCATAAACTGAGCTGACTCAAGTAACTACAGTAAGGTGGTTGTTTAAAGTGGGTTTCTCCATGTGTGGCATCTTGCTCATCTGGTTCTAGTTAACTTTTCTGAGGTTTTTGTGTACATTGCTCTGTTGAATCCGTATTTAATTTCAAAACAAGATGCTGAGTATAAAGCTAGAAGTTCACCTGATTAGTACAAAGAAAAGGACCATCAATCAAATGTTATTGTCCAGTTTGTGCTTATCACATGGCAATTTTCATTCTAAATGTGCTGCTTGTGATTTTTGCTAGAAATGCTCATTTAAGCAACCATGCCTAAGGGTTCATTGAGGTCAGCTTTCTTTTAAGTCTTTTATGCACCGTGTTGCACAAAGTAAGTTTTAAGCATCAGAAACCGGCATTTTTATGGAATAAAATTAAAGTGTAGTGGTTTATTTCGACTTTTTATGCAATTTACCATATTTTTATTAAAAAATCACATTACATATCATAGTTTAACACTTGATGTAGTCCTGTAAAAAGTTTTCATTTACATAAGGCACCTATTCAGCCATACTTCAGCTGGCTTAAGTTATGTACAACCACATCCCACTTCTGTATCAGCTGCCACATGGTTTTTAGTAACCTCAGTACTACATTTCAGCTTGTTCAGACAGAATATTACTTCTTTCAATCAAATGGCTTCGCTGTATCCTAATGAAGCAACAGCATACTCAACTGCAACTAAACCAAACCTTCCAGAGGATACATTTTTTCCCAGCAGAATTTAAAAGTATACTCTCACAAATTTCACATCCATATGCATACAGAATCAACAATCTAGGTTTTATTTATTTAAATTTGTATCGTTCTTTCAGTTTTCTAATCTGCCACTTTTTAACATGTATTTCCTGATACTGCAGAGCATGCTTGCTGTTCACCACTACCAGCAATGAAAGCACATACATAGTTTAGCAGCAGCAGACCATAGCTTAAAGACTTATAAGGTTGCCTTGTCTTGTATCTTACTTAAATGTCTATGTCCAGTAGCTGCAGTAAAGAATTACTCCCTATTTCTGTGGTTTGTCCTTCCTTTTGAAAGCAGTGATTTCAGTAGTTTTCTGAATTTTGTCTCAACTGAGGTCTCACCATGAGATGGATTGAAAACTGGCTGAATAGCCTGGTGCAGAGGGTGGTGGAGCACTTCACATACGAGCAGTGTTTGAGAGAGCTAGGACTGTTTAGTCTGGAGAAGAGAAGGCCTAGAAGGAGTATCTCAATATCTACAAATAAGAGTACAAAAAAAGATTGATCCAGGATCTATGGTGTCCATTGACAGGACCAAAGGCAATGGGCACAAACTGAAACACAGGAGGCTCTGTCTAAACGTCAGGAGACACATTTTTGCTCTGAGAGTGACCAAGCACTGGGACAGGTTGCCTACGGAGGCTGTGGAGTCTGTCTCCTTAAAGATAGTAGAAAACCTTCTAAGCACAGTTCTGAGCAACTGGCTGCAGGTGGCCCTGCTTCTTGCTTGAAGGAAATTGATGTGGATCTTCCTTATTGGAAATTAAGACAAATATCAATCAGTACATTCCTTAAGGCACATGGAAGCAGAAGTGGTCGAGACTATGAATAAGGGTGAAATTGCAGGTGAGCCTAAGTTGTCTGTGGGGTAAGGTGCACCATTTCACTTCTTTTGCTGTGGCCTTTGTCAACCATACCACATTGCTGAGGGAGGGACCAACCACCCATAGCCAGCAAATCTCAGTGATCTGACTGACTGACATCTCAGAAACATCTCATTAAAACAGGGCCAAGCCTTGAAAGACTGACAGCTCCTGAAGACTACAGCCTTTCCTCCTGTAAACCCATAATTTTATCTCCAAGAAGTGAAATGTCTGTATACCATTAATGAAGAAAATATGGCTTTTTTCCTGCCAGCACAGTTTAGGTTTTCCCAAGACAGCTTGTCTTACCCCAGCACTCAGAAGGGAGGCTGCATTTCCTATGCCTTTTCTTTCAGTGAGTACTGAACTTCCTAATATAATGGAACATGTGTGATTATCAACATGTAGTATTTAAAAATCATAAAACCAACATCATTTTATATCTATAGTTCTGTCTCTCTAGGAGTTCAAGCTGTTCAAGTGTCCTGTAAATACATTAATTATTATCACTTGATTTTTATCATGCCTACCCTACTAATAAAACTGATAATGTATCCTTAAACTGATAATGTATCCTACTAATAAAACTGATAATGTAAGTCCTTAATTTCAGACATGTCTTTCAGTTGGAGGTAGAACATTTGGGGTTTTTTTTAAAAGCGTCTGCAAGAACTGGCTTCATAAAATACATGGCTGACCTATTTGGTAGAAGTAGACAGCTACAGTTGACTGTACCTTAAGAAATGGCTGTTTCTAAGTTTGTTTAATTTGAGTTTATTTCCAGACCATTACTATTAGAAAGCAGCAGCTTGAGCTTAATACAATTGCCCTGGTGACTTTTATAGAGCTCTTGCCATCACTGAAACTGGACTTACTATTTCCCTCAAGCATATGCCTGAATAGATAAAATATCTGTGCATCAGAATGGAATTAAAGAAGGGGTAGAGTCATATTTAAAATGGTGCACAGAGCAGGGGAAAAACAATACTTTTTTTTGCCTTCTCCTATAATAATGTAAGGTCAGTTAAGAAAACAAGCATATTTTTTCTCCTTACTGGAGGTGAAATCCCTAGTAGATGTGTAGATGTGATTTGGACTACATTGAACAACCCCATCAGAAAGATGAAATTTTTAGAATCTGTGGTTATCCATTTCTAGACTATCATTATAGAAAGTATGTTTCAATCAGATTCTCCAACTTTTACTGACGAATGATACCAGCCCATGAGCTCCACAATGTCTGCAAGTGCAGATGTCAGGTCATCTTGTTCGTCAGACTGTACGCAAAAATCAGTATGTCTGAGGGTTTAAAAATAGGAAAAAAAAAAAAAAAAACCCCACCATAATTGCAGACTTCTACAACTGGAAAAATATTCTTCATTTTAATTAACCTCTCTTCTGCACTGCATCCTGAAAAAATTTCATCTGAGACCTTAGTCATCTGCCTAAAAAGAAGCAAAATATTAAACCTACAATTGCCCATTATAGAGTTCACCTTCTACAAAAACATACTGAACCACTGCATAACATTACAAAATGTTTTGCTGTCAAGGAGCACCCACTTGTAAGCAGTATTTTCATGTGTAATAGCGTGAACCTTGAGGTAGAAAAAAGATTCTCAGATAAATACCCTAATTATCACTTTCATATGACTGAATAGAATATTACTCTGATCTGCAAACTGATCAAGGTCTTAACTTTGTTAAATCACTTGTTAAAAAACAAGTCTTAATTAAGCTACTCTCTACACTGCTATACAGATGCAGCAAAAGAGGAGCAAGAGATAGTTTATGTTTTTTTCAGGAGTTCATGAGAAAGTTCAATAACCAGCCAGTACAGCTTTAATGAAATATTTGGTTTATATATTTTATTTGCATACTCTGATTTTTTAAATGATTGTTCAAAGGAAAAGCAAATCAGAAAATAGTAAAGAGGGGAAATAAGTATTTCTACTTTGGGGTATATTGTCTCAGTACTTTAAATTACAGCTGGAGAAAACTGTTAGAATATTCTATCCCTCTACATAAAAGCATGATTTTTGTCCATTATATATTAAGCAATTTTTTTTAATCTGGTCTATGTATGTCAGTCAGAGAGGCTTTCACCATTTCCTTTGGGAAAACTCTCCAAAGACTTGTAGATTTTGCTGTCATAGAGGTTATCCAGACGGTTAACATTTGCCCTTACTTAACTTGATGCAGTTACTTGTGCTTCTGCTTGCCTGCATTCTGCTGAACTGATTACTGCCCATTATTGAGAAAGCCTTTAGAAATTTGCAGAGAACTAAACATCTGCTCCTTCCTCCTGTCAGTGAGCTCCAGGCTACTATATTGTTTTTCTGTTGTCAGTGATGCTTCTGAAAGCAGTCTTTCCAAAATCTAATTTGCAATAGGTTTGTGATTAACTTATATACTGTAGTGTCACCCAGTGACCCTAGCTAGTCTTATATCCTGTTTTGTTAGATGCTCTATGGATGTGATGATGGGCATGAAACCTGACCCAAGGACTTTTCAAAGTCAGTGGAACTTCTCAGCTCCTATATTACTAACATGATCGGGTAAATACAAGTATTTATTCCCTAGAATGCTACCCTCTTCATGAACAGAAGAAAACCACAATGGGCAAGTTCTACATTTCATTTGGGTCCATGCTAGGAAAACTTCATCACTCCTGTGAGAAAATTGAAAGGAAGGACAAGTGCGCTATCCCTGCTCTAAACAGTCATTTTGAAATTGTCATCCCATTTTATACAGTTGTTAGCCCCCAGTCAATGCAGCATCTACCAGTGTTTGGTCTAATGAGCAGTGCCGCAAGATTTCAAGCCAGCACAAAGCCTCTGAGGGCTGAGACCTCAGTCAAATGACAAAAGTGCAGGCTGTGCTCTGCATGCCTTAGCTGGTCCTCTTGAAATTCTCACATCTACAGATCATCTAGCCAAAAATGAACAGGAAAAGTGACATCAGCCCTGCCCACTGTGCTTATGTGGCTAGTAAATCATATTTCATTTTCATTATTAATGATTATTCCTCATGAGATCCAGTGTGATTTAATTAATAAATAGGGGCATTTTGGGTTTTTATTGTTAATACTATGTCTGTCTCAATTAAAAAAAAAAAACAAACTGCAATCATATAATATAAAGCTGTTAAAAAAATCACATGAAAAGTTTTGTTGAAGAAAACATCTTGAGGGGGAAGGCAACACTTTGACAGTAAATTATAAGTTTATATTGAAAAAGCTCCGATTCAGAAATTAAAGAACCTCTATTCTTTTTTTTTTTTTTTTTGCTAAATTTTTGGTTATAATTTTAAAGACATACTCTTGAAATCTAATATCAGTATTTGTCACTTTTTGTGGTTTTGGGTGGTTTTTTTTGTTTGTTGGGTTGGGTTTGTATTTTTTTTCCCCTTTCTTTTTCATTTTCTTATTATCTGAAACAGAACCATGAAAAATTTCTCATCATTTCCTCATGGGCAAACGGATGGGGTTTACCTCAGTGTAAATTGCCTACCTGCACCTATTTTAATCTGACAGGCTGTTCAAAATATTTTTAAAGCCAGCTGAGGGAATGGAATAGGTACTTTTCTCTGCAGCAGTGAGTCAGTGGAAAGAGACCCAGGGACTCCAGGGAAAACGACTTACACGTTTAGCTGCCTTTTGAGCAGGTATTAGTTACCTGGTGGAGATTACAAACTTGACACCATGACTCCATGCTAAACAGATATAGCAGAGGAGTACTGATATTTTCTTCAATATGTTCTTTCTTTTTTCTGTTAGCCTTATGATCACTACTGTGTTTCACATAATTGAACAGAAATCTACAACTTCATGCCACCTGAAAGATGACTTTAATATGTCTTTTACAGTTACAGTGTATTTGCTTCGGATGGTTTGTTTTAAAAGGAAATACAATAAAAAAATAGTCTTAAGAATTTTCTGGTTTAAATGCAATTCTCCAGCTTTAGGATTCCAGAGAAGTGTGCTGAGGTGAATCTACAGCTTCCCCAGAGCATTGCAATGCAGAATGAAAACATGCAGAAAAGCTTGAGATATATTCTAAACATCATGCATTCACCCTTCTAATCCCAGTCCAACATAAATTAGTAATTTGATTATCTGTGCATACGCAAAATCCCACTGGGAGTTGATGCGAACATAAAATTCCCCATGTGTCTTCTAGCATGTGAAACCAAGCTCAGATCCATGTGCAGCCAGAAAAAAATTGTTGAGAAAGAGATAGTAATTTTAAATCTAAACCATATATTCATCCATCTGTTCTATGTTTCTAATTTACCAGGTTGTGACTGTCCTTATTCTTGAGGAGAGAAACCTTTCAGTGCCGTTATATTCCATGTCATGGACAAGGTGTGGTTCTCTAGCGTGGTGTTCACTGAAAACAGTAAAAGGTGCTGTGTGGGAGGAAATAAAACTAATATTACAAAATCCTTATTTTTTTTAACATATAAAAAAGGCATCTCTCATTAAAACTACATATATTCATATCTATATATGTTCAGTGCCAAAATTATGTTTTGCCAAGTATTTCTCATCAGACAAAAAAGAAAAATAATCTTATTTTGGCTCTTTATATTAATGTTCCCATGTTTTCATTGCTTACAGAAGGCCCTTGATATTCTGCAAAAAGAGAAAGTTTTGGAAAATAAATAACTCAAGTGTCTCCCATGAAGTTCCATTTGTCTATGTCCCAGGTACAAGTCTGGTGTCATTCCCATCTGTCAGCAAAGCCATGATACCATGTCAGAATAACAACTGAACACGAAGGCTTGGACACCACAACTAAATAACCAGCAATGCCTGCTACAGCAGGAGCTCAGACCAGAAAACCTCCCTTAGAAGAGAGCTGGAAGGGAAACCTAAACCAGCTTTCCTTCCATGCTGATTCTCTCCCTCAGATGTGTTGCATGGCTTCAGGGGCTCATCTTCAGCTCTGAAGGAACCATGTGAACAAAGCGTAATCTCTGTATAAGCAGAGACACACAGCAGGATTCTCCAACCATTACACAAAAGCAGTACAAGGCCCTAGTATGCCGTCTCTCACAAAAGTCTTCCTCATGCCATATGCATCAGTTATTGGAAGTTCAGGCTACCTGTGGATGCTCAGGGCTTGATAACATTTAACAATAACATTGCCACATCTACTTACCACAGAATTATTTTTAACTTATGAAAGAAATATAGGCATGTATCTAACAACATTAAAATAAAACTATTACCCTGGTTACAAAGTCAAAAAATTGTCAGTTGAAAAAAGACAAAATTAACATCATCTGACTTATCTAATGTCAGTCCTCTTGCACCTATAACCAAGATATTCTTTCATGACATGGCATGGTGCTTTTTAGGAGCCACTGTTCCTTAGCTGCACAGGTGGGACAGTGCAGAGGAGGATGGCTGAGGGCACAATGACCATAGCCGCTGACTAAAGGTTTCCCTGGCATATAACTTTCAGAAGGCTGGAATGGTTCTTCAGGAGGAATAAACTCACTTTTGTGGCTTCTGTAGATATTGCATTACAGAAGAATTCTGGTCTATTCTTATCTGGGTCACAGCTTTCTTACATGTTTTTGTACAAGTTATTTTAATATAAAGCATTGGAAAAGATTGTCACCCATGTTCCACTCCCTGTCTGAAGGTCTACCAGCCAGCATGTGGGAAGTTAACTTAGCCAGGATTTCTTGAAGACCTCTTACTGCAAAAATGATCAGTGGCAGTTGTGATTGTTAAGCAGGTGGGGATAAAATAATGCATTCCTATAATAAATGACTGCAGGAGGAAGAAAATCTCAAGGAGGGTTGAGTGGGTATGTTGAATTATGCAGTTCATTTAAACAATTTTCTTCTGCAGATACATTTGGAGTTGATTAACATATACATAGACATTTGGTACCCTGGCTGCAGTGAATTTCCCTTTAAGCAAAGTAACAGTTCTTTTATTTCTTTCCATTCACCAAGTTCCACCAGATAAAAGAGCACAGAGTGTACCTGGAGTCTGCAAAGGGGCCCTACGTTCCAAAACAACATAAAAGCCAGCTTCATTAGCACACATCATTAAATGTTTCATGCAAAAAGGCGCCATCTGCTCCTGAAAACTCTGGGACCTCTGCACATAAGATGTTTGATTGCCCTCAGCCTAGAGGGACAGCATTTTGACTCAACCTACTAAGCTTGGAGCTGGGGTTATTTTGACAGAGTGTTTCTTTCTATTGCACTAACCACTTCTCCCCTATTCTGGCTATATATCAAGAGTTGTCTCCAGCTCCATCCCACTGTTTTTGTTGGGTCCTTGAGGATGAAAAGTCATGGACTGGTTGGACAGCAATTTTTAAATTATCAATTACATATCCATCTTACCTCCTGTAATCTTAGTGTCAGATAACTCCACCTTTACACCTGACCACACAAAGAGCATGTTCACAGGCTCACACCAAAGCAAACAGTAGGGTTATTTTCAGCACATTTCCCTTTCACAGTTCCTGATCACTACCTCAGGGGCAAGAAAGGCAGAGCTAGCATCATTCATGGGGTCTGCACTCCTTACCTCATTGTGGCCTGGTTGGCAGGTAGAATATGCTGCAGCCTTCAGGGATGTCACACCCCATGAACTCTGTGAGTTCAAAACGCCCCAAGAGCTCATCAAGACAGACTGTCAGACCAAAGAATTCCCAGATGAGTGATGTGGATAATGCTGTAATTTTCTGCTGGGTAAGTAAAGTGGTACATGTCTCTTTTCTGGTTTGTCAGGAAAATGACCACGGAAAACAACTTTTGTGACACAGAAAATATAACTTGCATGAAAATTGCATGTTCCCTTAATGGCCAGTTATCATTTAGAGACAAAACATGGTTTATAAAAATGTCATGAATATATTTGGAAGAATTTCATCTATTTAAATGTCTAAAATTTTATCCCAGATTCCTAGAATGCATCGGTAGTATACACAACAGAATTCTTGGGGGTTTCCTGTGTTTCTGCAAAACTGAGTGTCACTTTTCCAGGAAATTGCGCCCAGAATGAAAGATTCTGATAAAATAAAATACAATAAAATAATAATAATAAAAAAAACCCAATAAATAATAAATTTCAATACATATAACTACGTTTAATAGTGTACTTTACTAGAATAGTGATCAGGAAAATAAAATCAGCTTTTGAAACTTGCCAATCTAATACTCAAGCAAAACAAAATAGTCTCTAAAAAGAGATTCTAAATTTACTGAAAACATCATTCAATCTTTTGCACAATCATGCTTGAATTATTCATTTTTGCATCAAACTACATTTTTACTGAAAATACTGATTATTTGAAAACTAAGAAACATTGTGTCTGGTATCATGAAAGTGACCACTGCTGTGTATAAAAACAAATGACAAAATTATCATCTAGGGGGTGCATACCTGGAAATGTCATCTAACCCCACGGTCTTTTCCTGTTTTCCAACTGTGACTATTTTCATTTTTTCATAGTTATCAGCCTAACAGCTCCTGTGTTACGGTCTTTTCTTTAATGCAACACAACAAAATACAGAAGTTACTCGGCAGCTCTTTTGTTCCACCCTTCATTGACCCAGTTGCTTGCTGTGAACTTATGGAATTATCAGAAATGCAGAGAATGTTTTTTTCCTACATCATTAGTGTGCAACTGGTTTATATTCCTCAGAAATGTTTCAGTTTTATTGCTCTTTTTAAATCATTATTGTAGACTGAAACATTTCCATTTGTAATTCTAAAAATATTTATTGACCACCAAATCATCGACATCTTTTTCTTCTTTCTGAGTACTTTGCGTGCCTGCAATTCGGCTGCAATGACTCCAACACTGCTAGGTATGTTCCAGCGTTTTATTCATAACAGTTCATTCTAGAATTGTGGAGCTATGTTTCACAATGTAATATTCATTTTCCTTATGTGTCTTTACTTACCAAGATGTATTAACACATCTGAAAAAAAAAAAAAAAAGATGATTCATAAGCTCTCCTATAAAAATACTACCAGGATCTTCAAGATATTTGGTATGTAGCTGTGGTGTACAGTCATTCTTAATCATTCCTAGTAAAGAGAGAATTAGCATTCCTTCAATCGCTTATCTTTATGAGAATTAAAATTCTTTCCAGGATATTTAGCTTTTAGGACATTTTATCACAGCATGTTTCTGTTACAAACATGCTTTTTCTTGTTCGGAATGACACTCATTTTCCAGCTAGTTATCAAAGCAAATTGTTCCTAAATTTATAGCAGTCTGACATAGATTTACAGGATCAAATCATAAATCTTTATTGCTATGTCCAAAAACATAGGATGACACATGTATTTGCCCAGTCACAGTGGATTGTGACTTTGTGGACTGCATTGCACATGCAGTCAGATGTTCTGGGTTTTTTAAGGAAATCTAAGTCATATGTGTCTGTCATTTAATAAATACGTTCCTTTAATTGCACTATCACCTTCCTGACAAAATATTTTCTAATAAGGAAGACAAGATGTTGAAAATATTGACCTGTTTCTCCCCAAATTCGTGTTATATACATGAACTGACATTGAGTTAAAGGCTACAATAGCACTACCACTTCCTCAAAAGTATGGAACTAAGGAAGCCAGTCCACAGTGAGGATAAAGAGAGTACTACAGTGAAAGTTTAGTTGAGGAATAAGACTATTTATTGCTTAAATATTAAGTTGTCTGTCTCTTTGTTTCCCATCTCTCTCATGTGGTCGATATAGTATATGCTGAAGATTCATTATGATGATGATTCTGCTCAAAAAAGGAAAGCTCTGTCACTCCAGAACAAAGTGAAACACTTCCCCAGCACTTCTTAGGCTCAGTTGTTCTTCTCACTGTAGTTCATCCCTGGCACTACTCTCACAGTCATGGATCTGCTCTAGTACTAATTTTAGCCTTTGGATACTTCAGCTGTGAGCTGTAGCCTGTTTTAACCACAAATTACTTTATGGGTTCCTATGGGCCTGTTCATGTTCATGTTTTTCTCTTCTGACTCTCCCTTCTCCCAAAGGGGAGAGAACCCCTACTATCATTCCATACAGTGGCCTTTCTTAGTTTATAATTGCTTTCTTAACTCTTTTTCCATCTCTATTTCAGCTTATTTTCTCTCCTGGCTCCTGAATGTCTGTTATTTCTGTCCTTTCTTAAAAAAAAAAAAAATAAAAAAATAATAAAACAAACTTCATTTTTTTGACTGAAAACATTCCCTATTAAAATCGACTTGGTAAACTCAGTAAAAAAATTAGAGACAGAGAGAAGAGAGAGGAGAGGAAAATATAAGACGCATTATTTGATATTTTTATTTCTTATGCCAATCTGAGGAATGTAATTTGGAGAAGCTTGATGTATGATATGAAGAAGGGGTAGATAGTCTTATTGACCAGCCCTCTATAGTAGGGAGAACAGCTATTTCATATACCATAACCATGATCATGACATTTAATGGACAATATTGATGAACAGCTGGTCATTTCATACCTGAAGCCTAACCCTATAAACTCTTTTTTACATGAGCTTCTATTTTCTATTTTCCTATATTTTTTTCAGGGAAATATCTAGTGCACCTCTGAATATCATTACAGTAAAATATATTATTGTGACTGAAAATGTAAGTATGCATATGAGAGAACATGGTTTGAGAAATTATTCTGAAACCCTAACTCCAGCATTTGTAGAAAGAGTGGTTTGAAAAATGAAAAAAGTCAAATATTTTATAAGAATTTCATTGACTGGAATCTCCATGGAAAGATTTGCAGTTCTTTTATATGGAACTGAAACCACACAAGCGCACACACATACATGTGTGAATAGGTGTCTATATACCATCTGAATATCTAGCATATTTAATTCAGAACAAAGCATAAAAACTTTTTGATCTGTCATTTCAGGAAGCTGAGAGCTTAATGAGTGAAGCATCAGATGCAATTCAAAAATAACCACTCAGAAGAACGACACAGGCATCTTGTCCCTTCTTGATGCAACCAAAGATAAAACTGACAAATGTCACAAAATGTTACTACTACATTGCCTTTATGATAATTTGCTTCTTTTGAATCATCGCTATGCT
Organism: Psilopsiagon aurifrons; assembly: GCA_025447955.1. Lineage (NCBI taxonomy): Eukaryota > Metazoa > Chordata > Aves > Psittaciformes > Psittacidae > Psilopsiagon > Psilopsiagon aurifrons. Next base: position 2,815 of record JAOEHY010042994.1, on the reverse strand, counting down.
GGTGAGACAAGGGGTATTCTAGAATAAAAATACATAATTTAATGTAAACCCTAAGCTTTATAGAGTCAGCTTCTATCCCGTTGTGGCAGTGCTAGGTTAATGGCTGGAACTCAATGATCTTAAAGGTCTCTTGCAACCTAAAAAAATTCTATGATTCTATCAGAGGTAAATATCTAAAATGGAATATCTAACATATTTGGAGGAGACTTGACGGGTGACCTAGCATGCAATTTTTCATCAAGGTTACTTTCATTAAAACAGAAAATTGAATTTTCTAGTGGTTATTTTCATTTCTTTATTCTGTTACTCGAGACAAGAGCTACAGCTATGCATGTTATAGCTGCCTGTATTTCAGGCTAAAGGGAAAGCCAGAAAGCTGACAAAATTCTCTGAATGGGCAACAGCAAAGAGGAGCAGAAGGGCAAAAGGTCTTCACTTTTAGCTGCTAGTAAACCCAACTGAAGACTAATAATTTCACTTATGGAAAGGAAGCGGAGGCTGAGCAGTACTTTCTGGGCAGGCAGACAACTAGCAAACCAAAACTCTCTGTAAACACTTTTTTTTTGAGAAATCTCTGTTGAAGTAAATAAAAGAGATTGCATGTAATGTTGGGAGCAGGAGGAGGGGGGAGGATTGTTCATTTTACTTTTTACCCCTGTTCAGAAGTAAAATATTTTCCAAACTATTTTATTTAGTGGTTTAATAGCATTCTGAAATAAATAAGAATATATGATTCTTGTAAATGACATTTCTTCATATGCTGGTGCCATTTAAGTGTTTCATATGGTGCTGGATTTTTATACTATTGAAAACTTCTATGCAATTTTTTAATATTAGCATTTTTCCTTTTTTTTAATTAAAATGTATACAAACTTAGTTTCTTGCATGGTGTTTAGCTGTCAGACTTTTTGGTCTGGAAAATCTATTTTTTTAAATAATCTTTTTATAAAATAATTAACAATGAAGAGAATGCAGAGCAGAACTGGTGCAACAGCTTAGGCTCAAAATAAATAGGGGGGGTTGCTATGGTTTTTCACAAATAACATATTGTGTAGTATCAACTGGAGCATGAGCTCTGAGGATGACTTTCCTCAGCACGACTGACTTTTCCTATCACAAGCTGCCAGAATCAAGCTGCTACATAGGTAGCAAGTAATTGTTGCAGCACAAAGATGTTGATTATTTAGTTACCGATAGTTGCTTACTGTAACAGCAGAGAATTAATAAAATTTGGGAGATAAACAGTGTTTCTTCAATTGGCAGACAAGAAGTCAGTCAAAGACCATTACCTTAATACATTTTTCCTCAAAGTTGGGGCAGACATAGGGTCACTTAGGATGAGTGTATGGATAGGTGACAACTTGTTAGGTTACCACATCTTGATTGCATTCAGCTGTGTGCCCTGGCCTTCAGCTTATTAAAACAGTGTTTCCAGTTGTCTCACTCTACTAATTCTTCAGTTATGCTATTGATATTTCAAGTTTGCACTGTGCAAACTTTCTACCTGAATACTATCTGCTGTACCTGGAATAGTCACTCCAGTCTACTGTTGGAGAACTATCACATTTTGTAAGTTTAAAAATAGGGTAGGAAAATGCAAATTTATGATATACGTACAAACCCACTAACTCAGAAAAACAAGTTATTGTGCATTACCCTGTGTTTACCACCATGGGCCCCAACACACACAGACAGCTGCATCAGTGTGCAAAAATAAACATTACGTCTTGAATTTTTTATGGAAACACAAAATTTTCCTTCAATGTGTTTTATGTCATAATAAAATCTTCAGGGAATCTGTGTTTCTTGCAGATTTTATTCATTCAGCTGAAGCTTAGAAAGCCACACGAAAGGTTGTAAACTAATGAATATACTCTTAAATAACACAAAACCAAATATTGGCTTTTGAAAGGGGTGTGAATATATTCAGGAGATAATTATGCTTGACACTGTCAGTGTTTGACCTTTTGAAGCCCCCAAAGCAATCATGTACATGACTGAACATGGGGATTTTGACTTAATCTCCTGAATATAACAGTTTAATAAATTGTAACTTGTACAGTGAGCCACAGCACATGGGATTTAGCTGTCCTTGGTTATCTATTTAGAGAAACTCAGGTTAAAAAATACAGCTCAGTTATGTAAAGACCCTTTATGTCTCACTCTCATGGAGAAAAAAGCATAATCTGATTTTCTCAGGAAAAAAAAAAAAAAAAACAAAACAGACTACCAGGAAGGTTTACCTATCCTGAGCAAAGCATCTTCTAATCCATCTCAGCTAACATCATAATCATACAAACAGCACAATCACATTCCAAGAACAGGGCAGCTTCGAGAACAGATCTGTATTTAAAACAGCTTCTCCATTAGCATAGCCAGGAAAAAAGAGATACCTGTTGTGGTTTAAGCTCAGCCGTAACTCAGAACCATGCAATCGCTCTCTCACTCCCCCCCCTTTCCTACCCCCCAGTCCCTCTGGGAGTGGGAGGAGAATGGAAAGAGTGTAACTCCCACAGATTGAGATAAGAACAGTCCAGTAACCAAGGTATAACACAAACCACCGCTGCTGCCACCAATAATAATAATGACAAGGGAAATAACAAGGGAAGAGAATACAACCACTCACCACCCGCTGACCAATACCCAGCCCAACCCAGCAGTGATCTAGCCCTTCCGGGTAACTGCCCCAGTTTATATACTGGGCATGATGTGCTGGGGTATGGAATACCTCTTTGGTCATTTTGGGTCAGGTGTCCTGTCTCTGCTTCCTCCCAGCTTCCCCTCCTCCCTGGCAGAGCATGAGACTCAGAAAGTC
>JAOEHY010042992.1:0-10793 GCA_025447955.1 Psilopsiagon aurifrons | reverse complement strand
GCCACAAGTCAAAAACACAGTGCTGCACCAACTACTAAGAAGGAGAAAAATGACTGCTACTGCCGAACCCATGACACATGTCAACAGATACATGCATCTATTGACACACACACTTACATATATATGCAGATATATGTCTATGTGTAAGTACTTGCAGCTCTGGTTTCTCCAAGCCTCTCAGGATTCTGTTGAAGATGGTAACAAGTCCCACACAGGAGGCTGGGAGTGTTGCTAAGGTGCTCATTTTATGCATTTTACTCTACCCAAGCAATTCTTCATTTCACAGAAGCATTTGTACGCTGAAGTTTTGTCTTCGACAAACTTTGCAGTAGGCATTCAAACTGCAGCAGCTGAAATGCTTTAAAAGTATGAGAGAAGTTGGCTTTCCAGACACAATATGACAAAAGAAGGAAGCTAGAAAATTGTGGGGCAGGTTTATCTAATGTACTTGTCTGTGGCACTGCAGAGGCATGTATGTACTTGTGTCAGGGATGAGCACGTTTAAACACTTTCTAAAAGTTTATAAAGTTTTGGGTTGATAGACTGTTAATTTTTATTAACATTACTAAAGTATTAGTAGATTGGATGAGTTTATGAAAATATTTAGTCAGAAATACCTTGCAGGAAGAGCTTACAGCAAATACCTTTTATTTCCTTTCTTAAAGAAGTTTATACGAGTGCACAACTCAAAATATACAATGAAAAAGCCATTAAAAATGTATCATAAAAACTATTACGTTTCATGATCTGATCATACTTACTCTGTCTCAGGACAAGTACACTATTTGGAAAATTATAGTCTTAGCCCAGTCGCCTTCTTGAGAAAATTCCTATTTATATTCCTGATTAGCATCGTCTATATTCATCAAAGTGATTTTGCAGTTTGCATGCTACAAATCATTACCTGGACAGAAGAGGACGAGGTCCAAATTCATTCCTGATTTATCTTCACCAATGCAGAAAACAGTAGAGAAATTCCATTAAAAACAAGGTTTAAAAGGGGGGAAAAAAAAAAAAGGAAAAAGGGAAAAAAAAGGGTATGAGACACAGCATGAGCCAATGGAAGATAAATGCCAGTGACGTGATCATAATTTACATTAAGGCAGAATCAAGAAGCTGTGAAGAATAAGAGCACATGGCAGTCTGTGCTTCTGTTTATTTCTGGCTTAAAATTTGCTGTGGTTTTGTTTGTGGGGAGTGGGTTCTTATTTGTTCTGCATTAACATGAGGGGTTTTCTTGGAGGACTAGGTGAGAGGTTCGAAGTCAAACTGACTTCACAAATCCTCCAGCTCTCTGGGGTTCTCTTATCTCTCTGAACAGATCTGTTTGTCTCTTCATCACAGGCCTTGCAATCAGCGGTTATTATGCAAGGGCCAAGCTCACTCTGAGAAAGGAAACTATGCTAAATTAAGATGTATAAGAGATTAATCAGCTCAGGTTAATTGTGTTTTAATTTTCTGAAGAATTTATCAGTGCTGTAAAATAAATCTCATTATATTTTGCACTTTTTAAAAGAAAATGGGACACTGCATAACAGTGGTAGTCATTATCATCAGATCTAAAAATAAGAGCAGAAGAGCAATTTTTTCCAGTTGGAAGCAGAACCAGGTGGCTGCCTTTGACACAGTTTCTATAAACTCTGCTATTTCTTCATTTTCTTTTTCTTTTACTATTCAGCAAGAGATCTTGTCACTCTTGCTTATAATGTCAACAAGAAGGCATCTCCATGCCTTTGGAAACTACTGTTCCTGTGAGCTTTCTTTTCCAGGTCTTGTAACATCTGTTTTGTAACTGTGGGTCAGAGACAAGTTAGCTTCCTCATGTGAAATAGTCTCCTCTTATGTGAATAGTATCTCTGTGATAATTGAAAGCACAGAGAAAGCTAAACACTGACCTAGATAAGATAAGCAGATGGGGGCAGAGACAAGGAGGGGGGGATAACAATAAAATTAAATTGATATCTATTTCTCTGGCACCTGAAATAGAAGAGGTGGTTTGGATCAGCATCTTCCTTATGTTTGAGTCTGTACATAACCAAATACACTCCTTGAATGAGGCAGTTGTGTTTTACACATTGTTGCACATCAGTACTCAAACAAGGAGTCACACAACTTTCCTTCAAGCTGTGTCTTACCAGTAAGAGGCGGCATGTACAGCCATGTTGACATACTGGTATTCTGCCCTACTGGAGAGCAGAGGGCGCATGGTTTTATGGCTGGGACTGATTTTGTTTTGTTAAGCATTTGAGCTGCAACCCACTAACTAGGTCTCTCCCAAAAAAACGGTAACAGTTCCCGAGGTACTCCATCAAGATCCTGAGTGGCACCTGAACTCACTTCATAAGATGAATTACCATGTTCTCCCTAGCATTATACTAACCACCATAAAATACATATTTAGTGTTATTTAAAGGGTTGTAGGACATGCTGGGGAGGAGGCTGTGCAATACTCATTATGGTGACTGTTTATGACAGCAGTTGTTTTGGCGATAATGAATTTCCTCATGTGAATGAAGGCGCCTCAGGGTAGAGGGAGTATCCAGCAATCAAGAGCCTTTAATTTCCTTTGTCCACATTGAAATGAAACAAAGGGGCAAAAAAAAAAAAAAAAAAAGAATATGCTGCATAAGGAAAAATAAGCAAAGTGACAATCCAAGCACCAAAACCTGCCTCTAAGCAGCAAAAGCTGTGCAAGTGCTATGTGCTTTCCATTTTGCAGAAGATAAAACAGGAACCAATTTGGAATCTATATCAGCTCAATCTTGATTGATCTTTCTTACCTTTAATCTTCCCACTTCAGTCACCCAAAGGACTCTTTACAGGGGATACTCGAGGGAGATGCTTCCAGATCTTAAGCCTTCTGAATAATTGTCAGACCAAGTCCAGCGGTCATCATATATTGCCCAAGGAGTCTAGAGTGGGTAGTTTTGTCATTTACTTAACTCACATGCTTTCCCAGATGGGACAAAGGCTATTAAAAAGCTTAAAAAAAAAAAAAAAAGAAAACCCTAAATAAATTTTTTTTTTCTGTCCATAAATGTTCCTCTGTGAAAAAATGTGTTATTTTTCTCTTTAGCCCAAAGTGAACGGAAAGATATACTGGAATTGGAAATTGAAGTATTACACACAGTCCTGATTAAGTAGGTGGTGTAGTTTAAGCCACTCACACAGTTTGCTCGCTCACTCCCCCTTCTTTCTTCCTTCCAGCTCCCAGGCAAACAGGGAAGAGAATCAAAAGAATGTAACTCCCACAGGTTGTTATAAGAACAGTTTAGTAACTAAAGTATAACACAAACCACTACTGCTACCACGAATAATAATAATAATGACAAGGGAAATACAAGGAAAGAGAATACAACCGCTCACCACCCGATACCAAGCCTGACTCAGCAGTGATCCTCCCTCTTCTGGATTCCTGCCTTTTGTTTGAAAGTCAAAACCACAGTGCTGCACCAGCTACCAAGAAGGAGAAAAATGACTGCTACTGCTGAATCCAGGACAGTAGGATTTTTCAAGCTGTACAAAACCAGGACATGATCTTCAAAATTTATTCTTACTGTCTGATGAAAGACAATGGGTTTGGACTTAAAAATGACAGCGAGAAGAATTGGTGAACAAGGAATTGCTTTGATTGTGCTTTTCCCACTTTGTTTCTGAATAGAAGTTAGTATTTCAAATCATTTTCAGGGGCTCACCTCTTCCAAAATATTTATCACATTAGTTACTGGTACACTTCAAAATAAGCACTGATTCATAATGGAGATAAAGTAGCAAGTGAATAATCTGCAGTTTGGATTATTCTCATTGCCAAAATCAGTAGCTTGGGTTTTTTTTCAAATTTGGAAAAACACAAAAAACTCCCTTTGTAGTTTTGTTACTAGTAATAGTTAAATAAATGATACTAGTTAACTGAATACAGTACATGATTAATTATAGTCTTTAATTAGTTCTACTAGGAAGACCTGAGCTTGATTCCTCACTCTGCATATTACTTTCTCATTTGTATCTCTGCCAGTGCTTATGCCTAGCTGCAAGAGAAGCCCTCATCTGTTAAATGGGGGTAATAATTTTTTCCTAGCACAAAAAACCTGAGTGTCAGGAACTGAGAAGTTTAGATTCTGTTGCAACGTGACTGGACAGCAAAGCCCAAAATTCCTAGTGATTTTTTATCAAAGACTCATGCCTAAGGTTGTTAATCAAAAAATGGTTAAATTTGGAAGGGCCTTTAAAGATAATTTAGTTCCAACCCACCTCCCATCGGCGGGGACACCTTCCACTAGACCAGGTTTCTCCAAGCCCCAGCCATCCTGTACTATTGCTGTTACCTCACCCTCTAATGGCACTATTGCTTATGTTTTAAATTATGAAGTTATTTCATTGTCTAAATAAGAATTTGAAATGGATTTTTTCAGCATTTTTTATCAATAGTTTCCTAGATAGAAACAAAGCCCACCTAAATGGGAAAAGGGATTTTTTCCAACAAGATTATTTGTGACTTCGTGTTTTCTAGTACAGCAACTGCTTTCTTCTAATTTTTCATTCTGAAACGGCACCTTGTTGGAAAAACAACATTTATTTGGCTAGAAATCAAAAACGTACAAATTAAAAATGACTTTCTGCCCCCTGATGGGAAACGGGTTGGGTTCTATTCCCACCCACCCAAGAAAAAACAAACCCTAAAGTATTATTCATTTTTATAGCCAGAAAAAGCATTCTTTATAACTACGCTCAAGCTAATCAATTGTGAAAAATGACACTGAGCATGAGTGACAGATAAATTCTCCTGGGAACAGGAAAAGAAAAAGACAAAGAAGATTAAGGAGAAGTGTATAGGAACTTTTTATGTCATATATTTCTATTCTTTCATGGCCTGGAGCTACAAAGCAAAGCTTGCATTTCAACAGCAAATAGGGGACAGTCTATTTAAGCTAAATATCAGTTTTTACTGGCTGTTCAGTTGCTCATAAATGCTTTGTACTAGGCAGGCTCATAAATCCAGGTGAAAACCTTCCACCTTCAGCAGCTGTAGGAACAGGCCACACATGGATGGGGTTTAAAGTTCAAACAGGGTTTTCAACAGGGTTCAAAGTCACCCTGTTGCCTAAGTAATTACAACAAAGTGATTTTGAATTTTATTTCTTTTCCTGCATTTCAGTATTGGTCAAGGAAAATGCATTCTTAATGGAAGCACTTTGCTTCTTCTAAGTGTTCTATAACTAGATGTAACAAAGCACTTATGAAAGCTTTTACATATAATCCTCCCCTAATGTTATTTATGCCCAAAATGTCAAATTCGAGTATTTGAACTCACACTGCTAAGCCTATACTCATGCATGTTTGAAAATCAGTCTGAATTTCAGAATGATTTCCAGGCCGTTGCCAAGGAACAACTTCAAAAGTGTCTCCAATGTGACTACTGTGGCCAAGACTCAATGTGGCTACCAGCATGGTGCCACCATATTCTCTCTCTGAAGTGTATCTGTGTCTCTTTAATAGACTCCATAACAGGACCTACAGGACTTTCCTGAATTACCAGCTCATTTCCGACCATGACAAGTATCCTGATTGCCGAGGCTCTGCTACAAATCCCAGTCGTTTCAACAGAAAGAAGAAGGGAAGGAGGATCTGAGGGAAATTGATAGTTTTGGCATGGGACTCAACCAGAAAGCCGCAATACAGAAATGTATGTGACTCTTATCAAAGATACTGGTCCACCAGTGAAACCACAAAAATATCCCCATGCTGAAGACATGTAGGGACATAACAGCATAGGCTGATAACATTTTTCTTTTGTCTAGGGTCCTCTCCTTTTCTATGTATAGCTTTTTTTACTTATTTAAAAAAAAATCATTTCTAAATTGGGGCGGTATTATCCTAGCCTTTACCTAATTTGCCACTTTTTGTTCCCCTCCTTTTTGTGAGTTTATTGAAGTTCAGCTGAAATTGAATTCTGTCATTAGCCTTTTCTATCAGGTTGCCACATTTTTGTCACAGTGACTGAGTGTCTTCTGCTGTTACTATAGCAATTCTGCCTATATTAACAAAAGATAGGCACAAATTACTTCATTCCCTGCCTATTACTGAGTTGATTTTTGATTGAAACATATAGATGAATAAAGAAAAGAGAAGAGGTAAGAGTCTGGCAAATCTTTAAAGACTCAGATATTTCTGGAAAAAAACCTACATTATTTTCTGAGGATGAAATAAACTAATGTCTTAGTGGTGCTGTGTTTAGTTGTTACAAGACTATCAGGGAGTCTACTAGAAGGAAGGGCCTCTACTTAGTGCTAATGGTCTTCACCAGGTAAGGGATGGTCTGTGGGCATAACTGGTGGCTGATCCATCCAGCTTGTCTACCCTGGAATTGTAGCAGCTCTTTCTTACTCTTTCTCAGTGTGCATGCTAGCTGCAGCAGTGCTCAGAAACGTTCCTTCTGAAGCCTTGTGTCTTATTCTTTACCTTATTTTTTGTTTGTTTTGCTTTAGCCTCTAGTTCATGTGTTCTTTTTCCTTGTCCTAGGTTGCCCTTTTGTATAAGGCCTTTCTTCCTAAGGTCCTTTCCATGTTTTGGCTTTTTTTTTCTGCTTCCTTGAGTGTGTACCTATGTTACCAACCATAAGCCTTTATTTCTTCCTGAAGATTGTTGTGTAGCCCATAATGTCTTATTGAGTGGTACAGCTTAGTACTGAATTCAGTTATAGAAGAAACTAAAAATTAATTATTTCAGCCATCAGTTGGATGGGAGCCCAGCAGTTACCAACAGCGAAGACTTCGCAATAACTCTTGCTGCCACTTCAGAAGTGACACTGATGGCTCTAAAGGATTTGGTGATACTGATCTATCAACGCTATTTTGGTTGAAGAGGGAGCAAGCTGTAAAAATGACAGATTACAGTGAAGAAGTTTACTGAAGAACAGGAGTAAATGGATTCAATAATACAGAAAGCAGAGAGTGCAAACTTTGTTGCCTGAAATATTGAAAGCAAAGGGCCTATATGAATAGCACCAGCTAATTTGCCTAACTGGTACTTTTCATATAGGAACTTTTTTCAAGAATATGAAGACATTAACTTTCAACATACATAAATATAGAAAGTATATCAAATAGAAAGTATATCAAATAGGAAGGAATTTTTTCTTCTTTCTTCTGCATGAAAACAACGTACATCCTACTTCATTCAAGACACACCCTGAAAATCTTATTACTGGCTCTGACTACTTTGTTTCTGCAGTTGTCTATTAATTTGTTGCGCAGCTCACAGTGGTTTAGATGCCTCTCTAGTCTTCAGTCACAGACTGTTAAGTATTTCTGTCTTATGCTTGGGGATCTTTGTTCTAAGTTTCCTCCCTCTACTAACCATGTGCAGTCAATATACAGCGTTGAATTCACAGGAGTGTCATTATGTAATAAACATCAAGTGATCACTAACTGACCCCTGACTCCTCTCAGCATTTCTCATGCAGAAAACAAAAGTCAGCTCAGTGTTGTTCTGCTGCCAGAATGTTCATCTTCAAAGCCTACTTCCTTGCTTTGCAAAACCCACACACCTTGAGCTGACCCTATGCAATCATTCTTCCTCAAGGGTAGTGTCAGCAGAACTGGGGATGCTTGCTGACTAAAACATCTACAGATTAATTTCTTGTTATTTGCTCCAGCACTTCCTTCATTACTCTTGTCTTGTTGGCATCAACTTTGCCTCTGATGAAGACACGTGTCCAGGTCCCACTTAGGGCTCTCTGCCGGACTCTTGGGCATCTCATGAACACATATTTAACTTTCGAGTGTGAGCTGTAATACTCAACAAAAGTCACACACATTCAGGACAGCAAGCTCTCATGACTGCATTTAAGACAAATTTTTGCCTCAACCTACAAAGCTGAATCTACACATATTCTCTGAAGTGATATTTTTGTGAATCTTTACATCTTAAGACTTCTTTGAGCTTTTAAAATTGCTAATTTTTTGTGCCTCCAGCTTTAGTTGTTCAGTCAAAATTTAGTCTTTACTGAAAATCAATCAAGATTTTCTCTTTGTCTCCAGAAGAATTTCTTTTTTCGTGACTTATGTGGAGCAATCACCTTCCTGCCATTCAGAGCAGAAAAACTAATTTTCCAAACCTCAGCTCTGTTTTTCTTCCCTTTAGATAGGTTCCATGCAAGCTTATTAATTTACACAGTTTAATTTGAGTCCAAACAACAATGGTGATAGTAAAATAGCATGTTAACAATTGCCAGAAGTAGTTAAGATTTCATATAAATGAGCTAGGAATAAACTGTGAGATTACAAATAGAAATTAATTATTTAAGAATAATATTTATAAAAAAGAAAAAAAAAGAGAGACCTTCAAACCTGTCCAGTGTTACTGCAGGTTAAAATCTAAATTTAGTGCTCAGACTATATTACCAAAGATATGGTGAACTCCACTGCCAATTCTTTATAGAAAGCACTGCACTACCTGCTTGCGATCACCTTTGTGTGTGTGAATATAACAAGTAGAGGTCATGGGGGTGGAGGAGAGGATGGCAGGCATAGGATTGCTACTCCACTGCCTAGCTTTTTGCTTGTTTCTTTCTTTGTAGTGTTTTTTTCCCCCCCCAAACAAAGTATTTGCTGCTCTTTGGTGTGTTTTGATGGCATTTGTATCCTTTGCTCTGTGTGGGCTGGAAGCGTCACACTGAAGTTGACCAATGTGTTGTGATAGATATGCAACGGAAGTCATGTATGGAAGGACTGAGCTGTTTTAAAAGCTTTCGCTCTTTTGTTCATAGAAATGCTGGAAGTATAAGGTATCTCCAAAGGCACCAAATTTCAACATCTATCTAAACATATTGTCATTAATAATCACTCTTTGAAAATCTATTATTCGATTTGATCAAGGGAACCTTAAGCTGATCATTGTTAATGACCAGGATTCTAGCAGGCAGGATCAATTATTCCTGTTCTTCCCCCTGAGTTCTTACATTTTCCCTTTTGTATCTGCTCTTGGTGTCTGCTGACAAGATAATACTGTAAGATACGAATTTGGATAGTATAAATCAATTCTTACACAGTTAATTCCTTTTTTCAAGGCTGGTCCCTGTAAATCTTAGTTCTCTGTCTCTTTCCTCACCTTCAAAGGTAATTTTGACCAAATAAAATCATTAGAAAAAGGCTCTAATTTTGTATGGTCCCAAGACATATATTTCAATCAGTCAGAAGGAAAGTATAAAAATGTTATGTCCTAATTCAGTCAGACTTTTAAGTTTACCCAGTGTCTTTCATTTTGCTTTCAGTTGGATGTTGTTGGATAACTTTCCTTTTCTGTCTTTTTTTTTAACACACGATCTCCTTGCTGACTAATAGCATTCTAGAAGGAGTTACTCTTCTACAATGACACTACAAGAAATTGTTTTCTTCTCAGTGAAAGTTTCATATTTCTACATGAATTCAAATCAAATACACTGTATCTTTTCTATGTTCAGTGGCACATAGGCATTTGGTTTTGGTCAATTTGTGCATTTCCTAGCAGGCAAAACAGCAGTCAAAAATGTTGAATGCTGAAACTCTAAGCAAGGTGAAAATTAAACATGTATTTTTAGCCTCCTCTTTGTGTTTTGGTTCCATTCAAAACCATATTTCCAAGGTAAACATGGTCAAACAACTGTGAATCAAAGCTGAAGGAAAGGTTTACCTAAAGCTTTGTTTTATTGAAACTAGGGCAGCAACTGATAGAGCATTAAATAAGTCTATAAAGATGAAAAACAAACCACAAATTATTGAGACATTACACAGAAAAGAATGGAGTCATTGACTTCAACTACATATTCTCAAACCTGTGAAATCAGACTGAGATCATACACTGCTTTATGTCTCTTTCTGCCAGCAAATGTTTGCATTTTAGAGACTATTCCAATCTTATCTTTTAAACCCTAGCTCTTAATCCTTTTTTTCCAGTGTACTGGACAGCAAGACAGTGATTTGGTTTTGTTACATGACTGTATGACGAAACAGCAGTGGTTAATATAAAAGCTTGAAGTGCTAAGGCCGAACTCCCAGGAACTTACTGAGAACAAGACAGAAGAGTGAGAAGATTTTACTGTTTTGCACTTCTTTCAGAATCAATCAAATAGTCCCCTTTTTTTCTTCGCCTCCTCATACTTTTATTGCTGATATCTTAGTCTGGTCAGTTACCAGCATCTAAAGTCTTTATATTCTGTCAATTTTACATTTTCACTGCTTCAGATGAAACATAATGGGCTTCTTTGTCCTGCCCTTGAAATAAAATTCCTCAAAACTGTGATAAAAACAATGTATTATCCTGAACTGGTGTCCTGGGTTCAGCAGTAGCTGCCATTTTTTCTCCTTCTTAGTAGCTGGTGCAGTGCTATGTTTTTGACTCTCAGCCTGGGAACAGAACTGGTAACACCAATGTTTTTAGCTGCTGCTCAGTAATGTTTACTCTGACCAAAGATTTTCTCAGTCTCATGCTCTGCCGGGGAGAAGGGGACGCTGGGAGGGAGCAAAGATAGGACACCTGGCACAAACTAGCCAAACAGGAATTCCATACCACAACACGTCATACCCAGTATATAAACAGGGGCAGTTACCCGGAAGGATTAGATCCTGCTGGGGGTCAGGCTGGGTATCAGTCGGTGGGTGGTGAGCTGTTTGTCCTGGGTTCGGCAGTAGCAGTCGTTTTTCTCCTTCTTGGTAGCCGGTGTGGAGCTGTGGTTTTTTGTTTTTTTTTTTTTTTCTTTGGACTTTCGGCTTGTGAGCAGTGCTGATAACACCAATGTTTTAGTTACTGCTTAGTAC
>JAOEHY010042991.1:0-17114 GCA_025447955.1 Psilopsiagon aurifrons | reverse complement strand
CCCGCAGGCAGGACGCGCACACAAAGCCCGCCACAGGCCGCCGCACCGGGCACCGGGCGGGGCTCCCGGGCTGCCCAGCCCAGCAGAGCCCCGCAGCCGCCTTGGTGCCGGGCCGCAGCCCCCTGGCTCCCCACACACCCCGCGGCGGCGGCGGCGGCGGCTGGGAAGCGGCGGCGGAGATCGGGCTTAATCCCGGGAAGAGCAGCGTGTGGAGGGGACGCGCCTGCAAGTCACGGCGACAGGGGTCTTGGAGTTTGTTTACTTGCGATCCGCCTCTCTTCCCCTGGATTCTCCTTCTGCCGGCGTAGCGGATCGATGGAGGTGCTTCCATGGGGGTTCATGGTAAGTTTGCTTGGGGTGGGTTCTGCTGTCCGTGGGAATGGTGCGTTCTGCCGCGCAGCGAGGCGAGTTCGGTGGTTCTTTTTCTTTAAACAGTGCCGGTTTTCGAGCTGCCGTTTAAAAGAAATGCGCTTCGGAACCGTTTGCTTTTTTGTGATGAAATGCTTTTACGTTAGAAATTAGTTTCCTGAGCTATTAAAAGAGGTTTGTTTCTAGATGTTAGATAGCCAGAGGTTTACCTTTCTTATAAACTGAGTTTATTTGACTTCGGGCTGGTGAAAGCAAAGCCTTTTGCCTGTCCGTTGGCACAAGCGAATATTTTACAGTGATTTCTTGGTGCTTTTTCAGACAGTAAAAGCCAGAGCTCAGTTCAACTGTTTAGACGGGTCTGAAATACTAAACTATCTTCTCAGCGAGGCTAACACGCAAGCTGAACCTCTGTCAAGTCAAGCTTGAATTTGTATGCGAGACTTGGGTTTCAACAAAGAAAGGTATTGACCGAATTTGCCCTCACGTTACTTGGGAAAGCTCCCAGGCAAGCAGCTGGGTTCGTCGTCGTTGGTCGGGAGCTGTTGGTGGAGAAGGAGCAAGGGCTGGGAGCTGGATGCTGCTCTCGCAGATCCCTTACTCCTGACCAGGGCTTCGGTGTAAGGGCAGTGAAAAGGAGTCGATGTGGCAGCGTCCATGCTGGCAGGAAAGGGTTCTTATTTCTTTGTGCCTAAGACTCAGTGTAGACTGCAACAGGGGGGAAAGTGTCCAGTATAGAGAGATGGTCAGCTACTACTTCAGCCTCTACAGCCCTTCGGTGCTTAAGTTAGATCTGATATGTTCTCAGTGCTCTGTTTGCCTTCTGGTGACAGAAGCAATCCCCGATAAGGTATCTCCACGTTACGAAAGAGCTTATCCTCCAGGGAAAAAACAACCCCAAGGAGTTACTCTCGATGCCTGTGTCTGAAACTGGCCTGGCTCGTGCAGCGTATCTCAGAGGATGCTACATTTTTAATGCTGTTTCTGTAACTAAAGTAGCCTGCCAGAGACGTGAATATCAAATTGCTGTTAGATTATTTGGTGCTGCTGACAGAGCAATGCCAGATGCCGTATGTTCTCTTAACAACAAGCGGAAGTCTTATAACTGGCCTCGGTAATGGGAGTCTGGTTTTCTTGGTAGCGAATGCGCCTCAGTGTCTTGCTGCTGACTCTGGATGTCCTTGGATGACCGTCCCGTGCCTCAGTGTCCCTGCCAGGGTTGGAAGGAGACCTGGTACTTGCCTGCATCACAAGGATGATAAAACTTCACAGCTCCGTGCCTCTTTGAGGCCCTCATGTGGGTGTTGCTCTGGAAGCACGTACTGGTGCTGTTAGGCTCGAAGAGCCCTGTGTTCATTCACACTGACACCGTCATACCAGCAGGCTCTCTGGACTCGTGTTTGTGTTTGCAAATGTCCCTTCAGCCAGTTTCGAAGCACCAGGCTTCCCGTTCAGCAGCCTGGGGGCAGTGCCACCTTTCTACAACGAGTTTTTCCGAGCTGTGAGGGTTTTATTTTATTCTGTTTTTCATAGAAGCATCAGCCTCCTCAGTGAAGCACTAATCGAGTCTCTTGCTTATTGAAAGAATCAGAGCTTCTGATGTTTGGTTTGAGCAAATCAGAGTCATCTCCATGACTTTGTGCATTTGTGCCGCTTAGGAATTTCTGAATGATAGGCCATCTCTCCTACAACTGCACAAGCAGCAACTCATTAACTTGTCAGGCTTCATTGTTGCTGTGTAAACTTCTGTAATGGATTTTCCATGTACCAAGAAAAAGCGAGCAAGCTATTTTTGTCTCATTTTCCTTCACACTCGCTGCCCCTCTTCTATGTATAGGTCACTGTCCTCTTTTATGGGGAAGGAAAATAATTTTCACAGTGGCACTCAATGCCATGTCACGGGACTGTGTGATGGTTAGTATGAGTTGGATGGATTTTGTTTAGCTGAGAGAGCTGGAGATTTTGAGGGGCTGTTTTGCCTGCACAGTTGAGGCATAGTGGTAGCAATTGAGGAGGAAAGCAGAGTATGGTTTTCTGAGATGTTAATTGTCAAAAATACTAAAAGTTATTTGCAATGTCAGATACACCTGTCTCATATCCATAATTCTTCTTGGTCAAGAAGAAGAGGGATGGATGCCTTTACCAGGTTCAAGTGCCATAAGCCATGCTGCATTTTAGCTGTCTCCTCTCTTTAGTCTATTTGGCTGCTCTCTACCGCTGCACCAGTACCCTTTACCCTATTCTTTTTGTGTGTGGGCAACATCACTTCAGTGCAAATCTGGGGCTTTCAGAATCTTCCAGGCTTGGTAAATCTCAGCTTGAATAATGGTAACACAGAGCGGCCTTGATACCATTTCCTCCCTTGGTTAGTGAGGATTAATGTACTCTTCTTCTTAATAGTACATCTGCATACAGGAAACAGATGTATTTTCTTTTAAGCAGGATTCCCAGGAGAGAGTTTGGACGTGAATGTTGCTGGACTTCATAAACCCTGAGTGAAGGCTGAGTCAAGACTGATGGTAGAGAGCAGCAGAGGCTGGTATCATGGGGTTCTTACCTTCCTGAAGCCATTCAGGAAGCAAACCTGGCTTATGGCATGAGCCTTGAAGGCTTCCATGCTGGCAAAACTCTATTTAGAAGGTCACAGCTAACTTAGTGTGTTGTCTTGCGGAGCTATCTTTATATAGTACGTGTGCAGCTTGAGGCTAGTGGAGCTGCAGGCCATGCATGTCTTGGGGACATTTATTAAGCCAGTATAGAACCATTTTCTGAGGTAAAGGCAATGCTTAAATCTGTCCATGGAACAGTTAACTGACTTTTTTGTAGTCAAAACTCAATGTAAGGTTGCTATGTATAGCTAAATACTTGCCAATAATTCCGGAAGTTAATCTTTATTGGGCCTACTGTTTGAAAGCAGACATGTGCAGTGGATTCTAAGTGGTTGCCAGACCTGATAGCTACCTTCCCACACATTTTTCATGGGATTGTGTACATGCTATTGAGTCTATGTATGCTATGTACATGCATCACTCCCTGCAGCACACATGTGATTCAGGGATGGCTTTAAGCTGTCTTTGGCATGCAGTTTAGGCAGCTGAGAACTCTTGTTAGCTGAGGTACGGTTATGCTGCCGGATAAGAAGTTAATGAATCAACACGCTTCCTGGAAAAGTTTATGTCTTCAGACTTCTTTTAGCTTGTACTCAACTTATGCTCAGATTGCTTATGAGGGTTGGTTGGTTTGGGCATTTTGCTTATTTGCTTTGGAAGGTGTGTGTGGAACACTACACAGTTGGTAGACTGTATCCCACGAGTGTACCAGTGTGTATATGTATATACACCAGTATACCATACTCCAAAAGGGCTGAATCCAGAGTTTGCTGGTAATGAACAATCAACTGCTGTCCTTTGAGGGGGTTGTTATATTACACTGCCCGTGCTACTGTTGCTCAAAGACAGCTATCTACTCTGCCTGTGCTCTCTCTGGGGTGAAAGTGTTTGAAATGGTGGGTTTCATAGGAATCCACTTTTAAGGTGATGTCCAGTGTGATGTCAGGAATTGCCTTTGGTTTTCCTCAGCTGCTTGTACTGCTTTACAGCCCACAGTCCTTTAGATTGAATGACAATCAAATTGAGTTTGTTTGGGGTTCTTTTGTGTGCTTGGAAAGCTGACAGTTTAATCAGTAACATTCATCACCTATCAAGGAAAAATCCTGTCCCTGAAGAAATCTAATTTCAGAGCAAAGCTTGAAGAACACTGTGCCCTGGTAGCCTTGGTGGCAGCATGGAAAAAAAGCATCAAAGAGGAGAGCAAGAAAATGTGCCTTATGTTTCGGGAGCAGTACTGCATAAGGAAGAGCAGTGCTCATGGGGTGCTATGACTTCGAGCTGAGAATTGCAGTTGCAAGTTGACTGTTTTGAGTAAAACCTGATGGCTATATTTTGGCTACCTGTGCTCTACTGAAGTCTGGGCCTGCCCATCAGGAGTGCTGGATAGAGCTCACTACTTTCCTCCCTTTTCCACCAAAAATGGAGTTGTGACAGGTGCTAGCTTATTTAAATTAACATGTGTGTGTTCATATTGGTTTGGGTGGTGTCTTTCTTACATGGGTATTGTCTTTGCCTCAGAGGGCAATGCAGTGTGGCCCCTCATTTGTGTAGCAGTTGAAATGCAGAAATTTAACAGAATTTAACGTGGAATTAACAGAATTTAACAGAACACAGAATTTAACAGAATTCTAACACAGAAACAAACACAGAATTTGCTGTGTTTTGTCCATAGCAAAAAAAAACCACAGGAGGGAGAGTTTTTTATATCTTATTTTTTTCCATAGAAAGAGGTAAGGTGGCTATACTGAACATGGGTGCAGAGCTGTGACCTAAATCTATCCATACTGATGTCACTTGAACTTGGACCAAGGCTGAGCTGCATTTTGTGTATTTATTTTTGCTTCTCTGTGCTTATTTAATGTACCTTTGGGTTGAACGTCATGGGGTAATCCTGCTCCTGACTGTCATCAGATGACAAGTTTTATTGTATTGCACTGCAGAGCAGTGACTTAGCAACTTTATCTTTGAGGATTTGTCAGAGGCTGAAGTGACAAGTCGGCTTTGGTGTGCAGCACGAAGCGCGGCAGTGTATGAAATCCAGTCCACCTCTGAGCTAATTGCAAACTGATTCCTTCAGAGACATGGACGAGACTCTCCAGTTGAGTTTGCTTTCTCCATTTAAATAAGTGCATTTCCAAAAGCTTATTCTACTACTGCTTTATTTTAGACTGGTTTGTCCCTTTGTGTGTTAACAATTCCCAAAGGTGATCTCACAAAGGGATTTTGAGAGGGAGGAAAAGATTGCCTGTGTTTGCACTCTTGTCAGAAGAATGATGATTTCCTTCCTGCAGAAACAGGTTTGTGCCTTGGGACATAACCAGGGTTCAGAGTGCCGTAGCTCTGTCCCCGAACACCTCCCGTTGGTGGGTACCTGCTGAGCCTCACAGAATTATTCATTATCATTACGGTTGGAAGGGAATCATATAGCCCAACCCTCCTACTACAGCTCCTCTGCCTTGAGGATGTCCTTGTGTTAGAGGGCTGCAGCAAGGACTGCTGGCTTGCATTTGGATACTGTATTTCCTCAGCAGTTTTTCTGCTTGGTCCCTGAGCAAAGCTCTGTGTGAGGGGGCGAAAGTGAGGCTGGGACCTGGAGACCATTCAGTTCCTTCTACACCTCACAGCAGCAGCCACCGCATGTGACTTTCAGCTCTCCTCGTGACCACATTGCAATGTTCAGCAGTCTGAGCAATGCTGTTTCCATTTCATTTTATTAATCCAGTAGTCTTTGTTAGGAATGGTGTTTCTTGAATGTTTAAAACCCATAATATTTAGAGTTGCCCTTTCAAGGGGGTGTTAATCATGTGACAGCACTTGCATGGCTTTAGACCTGGAAAAAGATGTGATTTCTCAAAACTGCTGAAAGCTTTAGGTGCTTAATTGTCGTTTAACTGCTTTTCCTCCATCTCTTCTTCAATGAATGCAAAACTAAACTACCTCCAGTGGAAAGATGCTTCTTTTCTTCTTGCCAGATATTGGAGGCCATAATTTTAAAGGCAAGCCTTGTTGCACAAAGTATTTATGTCAGTGATACATTTCACATTGAGAACGTGCTGTCCACAGCAATCCCTAAGTGGTCATTTTAGGCATAGTCATGACCTATGTGGTTGGATTTTTGTTTTCCTTTAAGAATTTCCTGGAAAATAGTTTTATTAGGGAGGGTCAGAAATGTCTTGGAAGACTCCTAGAATAGTTTGGGATGGAAAGGACCATCTTGTTCCAACCCCCTGCCATGGACAGGGATGCCTCACACTAGACCATGTCAGCCAAGACTCTGTCCAGTCTGGCCTTGAAAGCTGGTTGTTGTCTTCGAACACTGAACTAATTCCCCAAAATCTTGAGCTTATTTTCTTATTAAAGAAACCATTTTATGATAGAAGCCATGCAAAATTAAACAATAAATGCATGATGCTGTCAATGAGGACTGTATTTCTCCCAGGTGAGAAAATGCTGTGGCAGTCTAATGTGTGTATAGCCAAGGGAATAGCTGGATTAGGCGTTGCATAAAGCAACCTTTGGAGTTCTATTTTGTAAGCTTCTAGCTAAATTAATAAAGGTTTCTTGTTTTGGGAATTGCTGTTAGGGTAGCCTTGACATACAGGACGGTCTGGGGGCTGGTACTGATACTGATACTTTGTTTTCCAAGTAAAATATTTTAGGCTCCATTTCCAGAATAAGCTGTGCAACGTTCCTCACCAAAGGCTGCCATGTGCTTTCGGCAGCAGAATCCTTGTAGTGTTTTTTCGAAGCAAGTGGTTGCTTTGAAATAAAGTTGAAGTGTTAATTTGTTCATACTAGTATTTGTTGCTCACTGATGTCATCACATACAATTTCATAGTGTATCCTGTATCTGACTTTACTCTTTACTTATGTGAATTGTTGGCTCAAGTTAAAAATTATTCCAAAAGTCAATGTAGCTAATCTGGGGATTTAAGAGTTAAAATTGAAACCTGGTCTTCATGGCATTGTTTGTCTTGTATTATTTACTTTTCTGGCTGAGACACTTCCTTGAGAATACAAAAAGCCCATTACAATTTGACTATTCCATTTGCTGGGTTATCTTAAAAGCTCTTCCTTATTTAACCTGTAAAAAGATGCTGATACTTTTTCAGTTTTGTGTAATTCATTTGCATGGGGAATTGTCTGTCTGTTCCCTATGGTCTGTCACTAGTCTACTTGGACTATTTAAGGATCTCTGTGTGATACTAACACGTGCTGAATGTGTTTCAAGGCCCTGTCTGTGGAGCACAGCAGCTAGGTGGTTATTTTGGGTGCGTGACCCTGCAAGGAGGTTTAGGTACATTGTGTTGTCTTGCTTTCATAAATTACGATGCAGCATGAAGAAGCCAAAATACCATGTTCCCTGTTGTTAAGAGCTGCTACCAAACATGTCAGAGATGTCAGAAGTTGTTTGAACTAAAGATGATGACATTGAAGTATACAAAAAATGGTAAATGTTGCCATCCCCACCTCATTTTGACTGCTTTGCTGTGTATCAGTATTACACCGGGTTTATGTCAGCAATTGGCTGTGTACCCGCGTTTCAGTATTGTCAGTCTCTGATGCTATTAGCATCTGGGTAATACTTACTGTGATATTCTCACTTCTAATCCAGAGTGTGCTGATCACTCACCAAGTATTTACGTAGTCCTCTGGTTTTGATGTTGCAAGATAAAAACGGTGTGGTTTCTGTCATCTTTCATATTCAAAGGCAAATAATGCATTGAGGCTGCTGCTGATTGAAGATGATTACAACATGAAATGAAGAAGTTCCTTTGTACTTCAGTCAGTGCTGGTGTAACTGTTTCCAGTAGTCTAGAAAATCTCACACATAGTTCCCTGATGGCTTGTTTGGACCAAAATGCTGTGATCACCTACCAGAGATGTGAGAATGTGAGCAGGAAGGATTTGTTACAACATGTATTATATCTTATCCTTTGAGGTTTAACTGTAACAAGATTTATTAAGCAAGCATGAGCATGAGACCCGCAATATATACTTGGTTCTTCTTGAGTTTCTTAACATTCATATTCATGGTATTTGAAGCAAAACGTGTGGGTGAAGAGAATGAATTGAGGCTCACCTGAGTGGTAACTCTCCCAGTAGCCATGTGCCGAAGCATAGATGTAGTGCGAGGAGGGAAGGGAGAAACATTCAAGAGCACCAAGTTCTTGGAGGTGCAGTGGAGAAAAGGAGATGATTTTGTCAAAGGGACTAAGCCCAAGTATGGTCAGGATTTAATGGGAGTGAAAATAGACTGACTTTATAGGTAGGGTGCACAAATGGAACTGTCACGAGTTGCTGCAAGATACTTCTGTGATGCTTAAGCCCCTGTGAGGAGTCAGCACTGATGTGGTAATGTACCTTCCTTCAACTCAATAAGCTGCAGTGGGATGGGAGAAGAGGCATAAGACTGCTGCCTTTAATTCATGTTTAGGTGGTTTTTCAGTTTATGCTTGTCTATTTTTTCAGTGCGCATGACTGATTTGCATTTGTTACTCTCAGGCCTTATAACAAGAATCAACAGTTTATTTTTACTCAAGTACACCTCTTTCTAGCATTGCTGAATGATAGTGCAAGAGAAGAAGAAATCCATACGTGCTAGGCCATCACAGTTTGAGTGCTGGAAGAAGACCGTAAAGGGAAATTCAAGCTGAAATGTATCAAGACCGCAGGGATGTGGGAGTAACTGATGAACCAGCTTTTACTGCTATTCTCCATCTGTATCCTGCTAATAGAGGATGTTGGAGCAGGAAGTCCTAATGAATACAGAACCCTTTATTTTTAGACTTTCTGTTTTCCTCAAGGTGAAATAGTTTGGAGTTGGGGGAGTGATGTCTGAGGCTGGGCAGAAATGGGACTTAGTAGTGAGTGCTGCCTGGTGTGAAATTATTTGAGAGATGAGAGGAGACTATTTCTCATTGCCTGTACCTAGAAGTCGGTGAAATAGATTGCTTGATTGTTGGTGTAACACAGTTCCAGTGTGTAGAGAGACCTGACACCCTGTTTGCTTCTCAGGATGGGTGAAGATAGTGGATTAATGCAGAAGTGTTTTTCTATTCATTTTGGCTGTTGGAAAGAGAGGGAAAATCGCTGCCTAAATGTGGCCTCTAAATTTAGATGCCTGCATTAGCAGTGCAGCAAACGTAGTAGTGAGTGTAGCAAGCAGATTGGCTCCCCTGTGGCACTGCTGGCAGCAGAGACAACTTGGGCATCTCTTTCCACACATTGAGAAAAATCTGTGTGGGATGCTTCCTCTGGATATCCTTACACAAGGGCACAACTGGCACTTCAGTCTAGCATTCCTCAGACTTCCCACTGACGTGGTCTTCCCAGTGGGTATTCTGCTTGTACTGTTTTTTGATCTGAATATTTGCATGTAGTGGGTTTTCCTTCCACAGCTGTTCTGTGTTTGGTTTCCTAAGTGGTAAGAAACGTGGTGTGCTGGAATCGAAGCTGAGCCTGACAGTCTGCTGTACAAATATAACTGTAAGGGGAAAATCCCAGCAGCTACAGTATTACAGCAAAGATGTGTGGGTTGATGGTCTTGGTAGAACTCAGTTTTTGCATTTAGGTCTCTTTACAGTGCAAGAAGAAATCATTGCATGTAGTTAGCTTTTGAAATAAATGGGCTTATCTTTCATTTTAATCATGCTGCTTTAATAGCAGGGAAGAAAAATCATCATTTTGTAAGAGTCCCAACTCTGCTCCAGTGTTTTCTAGAATGGCATTTTAATTGAACTTCATACTGATGTGTCTGATATTGAAAACTTGCCTTCTTGTGGGTTCTTACCCATTCTCCCTCCCCCCTGTATATTAATCAGTTTTATCTTTAGAGAGTGTCAGCTTCTGTCCTGCTTGTCTTATAAACAGAATTCAGTAAACAGTGTTTGTGAAGAGAGTTGTTACTTCTATTGATCGTTTTTAATGTGTGTCTCTAATACTCAGCTGCACTTCTCTGTTAACATGAAGCATTATATAGTTGCTTCATATCCAATATGTGTATAGCTTGTAAATAAACAACGAAAGTAGGTTTCAGGCTTCATGCCTGTGCTTAGGAGAACTGGTGGATGGTGATCAGCATGATGGACGGTACTGTGCCAGCTTGTGCCCAGGAAAAGTCACACAAGATGAGGAATGGCTAGAGAGTTGTTGGCCAATGTGTTCCTCTCCAGATGCTGTCTTAATCCCTTCAATTAACTTGATTAAGCAGCTTAGTTTAAATAAGCAGAATTTGTGACTTAGAAGTTCTCCCATGTAGTATTTTCCCATTGCCTCAGGAATTAATTCCTTTAGTATTCAGTGTGTGTGAAGCAGCAGCTTTGGTTGCTCCTGTGCCTCACGCAGGCATGAGATGGTGTGTGCTTAGTTGAGAGGCACACACAGGGGTGGATTTTTTAGCTCCCTGCAATTGGGTCTAGTCAGAAGTCATAAATCACAGTGATTTCTGCATAGTGCAATTGCAAACCTTGTATTTTTTATTGGTACTGAAAGTTCCCCCCTGCTTTGATCACTGTGAATCCTCTGTTGGAAGGGAAGAGTGTTCTCTCTTTTCCCTGTGGCTTTCACTTTGCTTTGGAGCTGTGGAGTGCAAGGTTAGCTCCAAATGCCATCCTCTGGTGCTTGAGCCAGGTAGCTGCTGCATCCATGGTAGAGTCTGGCCATAGCAGTGACTAAGAAGATTTTATACATGGAATTCTAGGTTCGAAAAGACTGTGTGCCATGTTCCAGTTATAGCACTTTTAAGGTGTGTTTTCTCATTGTTCTTGTGTGTCTCTGTTGACGGCAGCATGCTTCACCAAATGTTTTTCCTTCTACAGTCATCAGTCAATTGGCTGCTCTTGTATTCTTCTGACCAAAGACAGTGGTTCCTGAGCAAGGGAATAGCTCTTAGGGGCCTCTTGGGAATATAATTCAACTTCCTAATTCCACCTATGTCCTTACCGGATGATCTGGTGAATCCTTGTTCCTACCCAAAGGCTTTATTTTCACAGTGTGTGTCGTTAGATAGGGAATAGGAATAGGGAATTTGATAGGGGTGTTATATGGTAGCACAGGGTTCCTGTCCATCCCTCTCTGATTTCCTTGAGGATGTCTTCTCCCGTTCCAGTAAGGATGGTGGTTATGTTATAGTGTTCTATATTTTCCAAAGCACAGAAAAATGTCCTTAGATGGAGCCAATTTCCATGTATCCTACAGCCTCTGATGGTAGTAGTGAACCCACCCATTAAAAACTAAGGCAGAACAAAAGGGGTTGACTTTGGGGTGTTGTGGTAGCCTGGAGCTCTGTGAGTCTCATCTCTCCTGTTTTCAGCTGCTGGCCCCATAAACTTCCAAGTTACAGAGTTTTCAGTCTGGTTCTGGCTTGCCCTCCGAGCAGGAATATGCTCTCAGTCCCACTGATATGCATCCACAGATGATGTTGAACAGTTTTCTGGATAAATAAAAGTATTTCTGCAGTATTAGACGTTGTAATGTCTCGCACAGATTGTCATTATTTCCATGCAATAGCTTTAGAAACTGGGATTCGTATTTATAAGTGGGGTGTTTTTTCTCTCACAAGAATTACAACTTGCTTTCAAATTACTTCTATCTTTTTTCCTCCCTGTGATTATACTGTATTAGTTGAAAATGATAGCATGCTTTGGTAATTACTGTCAAGTTGAGATTGGGATTGAACCAGTTATTTGCTACCTAATGAAAGGGGGTGATTGAGCGTGCTTTGATGAAATTTCTCTTTCCAGAAGTGGTAGGTGGGCTGCACTGGCCTGAAGAGCTTGTGCTGCGGAGCTGGAGGTGAATGTCTTAAAAGGATACTAAAATGTGGGAAAAATATTAGAGTGGGTTTAGTGGTCTTAATATATCCTTCAGTTTCTTCCCCTTTATGTTGTTTATGAGGAGAACATTAAACGTTGTTTGATTATGAGGGTAACATCGTGTTGATTATGAGTTACTGTGTTGATTCTGGAAGTATGAGATTAATTCCTTCCTCTTTTCTCCTCTAATTTTGGACAAGATTCACTTTTATGTCCATTGTTCAAAATGGGCGTTGACTTGCCTTAATTTTATGCCAGCGATGAGCTCATCTGCATCGTAGAATTTAGATTTAGTCCAGTGAATCCCATCTGTGGGGTCTGATTTATATTTCCACCTGATTTTTTTAATCTGGCAGCAAGAGGTCTTTCAGGGATTGAAGTGGGCCAGTGCCTGTGGAGAAAAGAGGAGCAGCATTCCCTGGTGATTAGCTGTTAGGATGAGGCCTCTGGAGTGAGGTCAGGAAGACTTGGATGGAAATGAGCTCTGAAGTCAAAGCCTCAGTTCTTAAGAAGGGAAAATGCAACAGATCCACGCAAATAAGGT
This sequence comes from Psilopsiagon aurifrons, assembly GCA_025447955.1. Taxonomy (NCBI): domain Eukaryota; kingdom Metazoa; phylum Chordata; class Aves; order Psittaciformes; family Psittacidae; genus Psilopsiagon; species Psilopsiagon aurifrons. The sequence goes on along the minus strand of JAOEHY010042991.1, from coordinate 4,779 downwards.
TTGTCCTGTCATGTTTGGTGTAAAATCTTAAGTCTTTAAGGCTGATGAAAGCCAGTTAGCTTTTATGAACTACTCTTGCCTAATTTCAGGGAAGTCTTCCTCTGTTTCAGGGAGGTTACAGCTTTTTGTGAAGAGTTGAGTCCTAATATGAGAGCAGATTCAAGTCCTGTAGGAAGGCTGTATGACTAAGGAAGACACTTGTGGCTTCCCAGTATTAAAGGTGACAATAGGACCTACAGGGAAAAGGAGGGAAGGAGAGGGAGACTGTAGACTGGGATTGTAACAGAGCCCTTTGCATCAATCCGTGATGATGATATGCAGGGCAATTGAAACTACTTGGTTTTCCTTCCTTCCCCTACTGTGGAGAAAGATCTCTGTTCCTGAGAGATTCCAAAAGTAAAAAGAAGCATTATAAACTCCTGGATTTTAATACTTGGTTTAACTTCCATTCTGTGTAAATGACTGTCTTCAAGCTTGGCTCCATTTTTGACCTGTCTTTACTGTAAATTGTAACAGAGTTAGTGATAAATATAAAAGTGCACAACTGCTCTCGATCCCATGATTCTAACAACAAATTCCATGTCTGCACAATGCTTCTGGGAAAAGTACATGTCAGTTTGTCTTTTGAAAGAATGATTGGAACTTAAACCCCTTCAGATTTCTAACCCCTTCAGATTTCTAGTTTCTTTAGATACTCTTTTTTAGTTAGCCTATTGCCAAAGGGCTTGCTTTCCTCTACTGAAACCATTTGTAGTGTTTGCGCAGTATCCAGCATGGTTTTACACTCAACAGGCTGGAGTGGTTTGTATGGGACTTCCAAGCCTTGTGTAATAGAAAACCACGGCTTGCTTGATGAATGCATATCTGTGTTTATGCTCCTGTGAATACTTTGGTTAGATGTCAAGTGATTCTGGAAGGATCTTTGTATTAATCAGCTGGATTCTATCTTGCCTGTGCTATTCTTGAGGGTGTAGTAAGCAAAAACAAGTCTAGCTCTGATAAGATTGATGAAATAACCAAACCGAACAATATTTCACCAGTGTTTGGGAATGCAGGCCATATTGAGTGTGTGGTGGGTTTTAGAAATGAAAAGGCAAATTATTTCTTTTTATCCCCTCTGGAAATAGTCCTTTTAAAAGATATTTCTAAATGTTACTTTTATGCTGGAAGGTATTTCCTGATCTGCATTTTCTTTGGGTATAGTAAAGCTGATCCAGATACAGATTGGGCATACCTTTTCTCCATGGCAAAGCAGAGGCCTGATTCTGTTGGAGAATCTGTGTCTGGCACATTTAGATGATGCTCGAAGATTCTTTGCAATTGTATCAAATATAGGGTTTTTTTTGGTAGTGTTGGGGCAGCGATTAATTTGAGCATGCTCATTTTTTATGTAGCTTTTTCAAGACTTCCAGAATGTCATGCTAGTTATTTTCAGTGACAGAACACCTAGAGATTGAGTACTAGTGTCTTTCTATTCCTGTCACATTCCCAGCATCCAGCTCTGGGGGTAGCAACACAAGAGGAAGGTGGAGCTGTTGGAGTGAGTCCAGACGAGGCCATGGAGATGCTGCGAGGGCTGGAGCAGCTCTGCTCTGGAGCCAGGCTGAGAGAGCGGGGCTGGGTCAGCCTGGAGAAGAGAAGGCTCCTGAAGGGGAGACCTCAGAGCAGCTCCAGTGCCTGAAGGGGATACAGGAAACCTGGAGAGGGGCTTTTGACAAGGTCTCCTAGGTGATAGAACCAGGGGTAATGGCTTTAAACTGGAAAAGGGTAGATTTAAGTGAGAACTTAGGCAGAAGTTCTTCCCTGTGAGGGTGCTGAGGCCCTGGCACAGGTTGCCCAGAGAAGCTGTGGGTGCCCCATCCCTGGCAGTGTTCAAGGTCATGCTGGACGAGGCTTGGAGCAGCCTGCTCTAGTGGAAGGTGTCTCTGCCCATGGCAAATGAGCTTTAAGGTCCTTTCCAACCCAAACCATTCTCTTGATTCACCACTGTGGGACGTGAGACCCATCCTGGGTTCTCACCAAAGTGTCCCTTTTGTCTTCAGGAGTCATCACAGACCCCTCTGTAGCTGGCTGTAAGTCTTTTAACTCCTTAAAGCCCTGTGGCCTTTCCCAGCCTCTCCTGCATCCCTGAGTGCCCTATTTCCTAAATTAATAGCAAACAAATGAAAATATTACTCTGTAAAGTGGGAAAGCTTTTATGAGCATAAGGAAAATCAGTTTTGTTGCTTAGAGCTGAGGCGGTTTGTTTCTGTATTACTTTCTGCATCATCCTCGTTTGTCTGTGCTATTGTTCTCTACTGACAGATGGTCTTTAGCAGAAGTGCGTGTTTAAGACCTGAAATGCACTGCTGTTGCTTTAAAGATGTTGAGGGTTTTTTCATCTTTTATTTGTGAAAATGTTTGCTTGTTTGTTTAGCAGGAGGTTGGTTTGTCTCTTAGAGCTCAAAAGCTGTACGTAACTTCATTTGTTGCCTTACCTGAGAAATACAAAATTCTCTGGAATCTGCATTTGCGAGGCTGCTTCCTTAACACACATGAAGTATGTTTACTTGATTCCTGTTCCTTAGAAGCAGACGCTCGAGAAGCTGCAGGACTGGTGAAGCATTGCTTCCTGCATTTGTCTTGTGGCTGACTTGATGTGAAACCTTTAGGACGCATTGCCTGCAGTTGCAGCTTTGAAGCGAGCTTACTCTCATCTGGGTTTCTTGGCAAGATGTGAACTCACAGTCCAGTGTGGACTTCCATGTGATCACTTCCAAGATGTCTTTCCTCTCCTCAGCTGCTGCTTCTGTAGAATCATGGTCATCTTTGAGCCTGCTGGTGTTCTGTCAGCTTTGCCTGGTGGTGGCTGTTGACTGAAATACTTAAGGGGGAAGGGTTAAGGAGGGGTGCAGATGGTGTGATTGTGTAAGCCTATTCTCCTATTAAACAAAAGAATATGCTTTTGTTCAGGATGGAACTTGTTCTCATGTATTAATCTCCTACATGTTTGTGCAAGTACAATGGCTGGGTTCCCTCCAACCCTGCCCTCCTCCTCTTCCAATGCAATCCTGAGTGGAGGGAATGGGACTGAGCCCTGTCTGTGGTTTCCCAACAACAGATCACCCATGGTTTGTCCAAGACTGCCTTTTTGGGCATCTCTTCTGCATCAGTCTGTTCAGCTCAGTGTAGGGGGAAGAATTATCTTCAACTCTAGTTTGCTGTGTTTGGCCAGAGGCACAGTATAGTTTTTGTCCCTGAATTTTGGCAGCACTATTGAAGGTATTGAAGTCATCCAGCTTAGATCAGGAACTGCCTCTAATGGGCTGCTTGAGCTGGAGCATCCAGTGGATTTTCCTCTGGCTCACCAACAGTGAGAGCATGTGAAAGATATTGTCTGTATGCTGACACTTCAAATCAAACGAGAATTAAACCAAGTAAGGCTTGAAAGCAAAAGAAGACAAAAGTATCCTGACCATTCCAAGAGCATTGCAGATGTTAAACTGTTATTGTATGTCTTTTTGTAAATGGCATAGAGGCTTAGCATTAGAGTCATCCACTGGATGGGCACTGTGAGAGTGGAGCCATCCTTGCAGAGTCTGGTAGGTGAGTTATTAGCCTTGCTGAAGTCCAGCTTTACAACATCCACTGTTCTCCTTTTATCCAGCCAGTTGTCCCATTGTAGAAGGAATCGTGTTGGTTAAGCGTGGTTGCCTTGGCATTGAAGACTAAAAGCAAAGAAGGATTTAGCATCTCTGCCTTTTCTGTGTCCTCTGTTACCAGGGTCCCTGCTCCATGAAACCCATGACTGTACTGAATTCATACCTGAAGTTCAGCCATGCCCGTTAGGGCAGCTTGAGGTGACTGGAAATTCACTCCACGGTTTGGGCTGCTGCCTAAATAGATGGTGAACTCAGCATTCTCTCTCGTCTCATGCCAGAGCAAGTGTTTACATGACTGTCTGATGTGCCAGATCCAGAGGGCTTTTCCACCTGAAAATAACCTGGCAAAATGAAATACTGGATTTTGCCCACCTCACTTTCCTGAGGCAGACCCATCTCAAGGCCATTTGAATGCAGGTGGCTGCAAGATGAAAGGGAAGAATGAATAGGAAGGGGTGGTAGGAGGGGGTGTAGCCGAGCATCTGTAAGTTTATGGTAATTATGGAATCACGTGGATATTCCTGTTAAATAGTCTGAAAAGAAAGTTAATGTTTCCTTTCAGTAACTTTAGTACGGGAATGTGTCTGCTTTGAAGAGTACTTGCAAAGTGAAAAAAAGAGTAGTTTTTATTCTATTATGTTACTTTGTCTGTTTTCCAAATTGCATTGCTGTACTCTGAGAAGTCATTACACAAAAAAACGGCTTACAGAATTGAAGTGGGGTTTTTGTCATCTTTCCTGTTTCTTCAGAATATAAATGTTTGTAACTAAAACTAGCTTTCAGTACTAGAGAGGCGAATTCCAGAAACATGTGGAGTGAGGAGGAAGGCATAAAACCAACCCAAAACCTCAAACCAGCTCAGTTCCAAAATACAGTAGATGGAAGTATTTAAAAATATACACACTGCTGTATTCATAACTACTCAAGATTCTTTCTGAGTTCTTCATCATGTGACTAAACTGCTTCTAACCTTGGTGGTGCAGATGGTTGCGGTATTTCAGATTATTCTAATTCCAAGCAGCTAAATGCACCGTCTGTTTCAATAATAAGCTGTCCTGGGATCAGCAGTAGCAGTCATTTTTCTCCTTCTTAGTAGCTGGAGCAGTGCTGTGGTTTTGACTTTCAGCCTGGGAACAGT
>JAOEHY010042986.1:0-12504 GCA_025447955.1 Psilopsiagon aurifrons | reverse complement strand
TTCAAGGCCAGGTTGGACACAGGGGCTTGGAGCACCCTGCTCCAGTGGAAGGGGTCCCTGCCATGGCAGGGGTTGGAAATGGGTGAGCTTTAAGGTCCCTTCCAACACAAACCATTCTATGACTCTAAATGGGGTGTGACAGTTGCCACCTCCAACCCTAAACATCTTTGTGCAATTCAGCTGGAATTGGTAGGTACAAAAGCAAGAACCTTGCCAGGAGCAAGTCCCACAAGCTGTGCTGGCATCTTCACCTGCATGTTCTCAAAGAGCTACGATATTCATTTAATTTTGACTCTGTATAATGCCTTTCAGTGCTGGGAAAGCCCAACTCCCAGCCAGGGCAGACACATTGCAAGCTATAAACTTACCCAGACTCAACTATGCTTCACATTTCTGTGTCCTTAAAGCCTGAGACTTCAACTTTTCTGCCCAGCAGGCCCTATTTCACAGCCTTCAAATGGTCACCATTGCATAACATATCTGTCTCTAAGTATCACATCTATAACTTACACTTTAGTGCAGCACTCCAGAGCTTTCTGGAACTGTTTAACAGTGAGGATGTCTCTTGGTAAGTGTGGAAGGTGTCCATGCATTGATGTGTTTTCTTCACTGTGTCCTCCTTTGACTTTCCATTAGACTATTAGGAAGGAAGCTTGTAGTTGCAATACAAAATGTATACCCAAACTGCCTCCTTGGTCCACAGTGCTACCAGCTTCAGTGCTTGAAACAGGAAACAATTCAAATGAGGAAGGAACCACAGGACAAGTGCAGAGACCAACTTGTTTTACTGTCACAGAACTTTGCTCTTGCCCCTCTGCTCAAACAGTTGCATTCTCTTGCTGCCTCAAGTCTCCCACCATCAAGGTCCCACTAACCAACTCTTCCAAGCAGAAACAATCTACTTATGGTCCTCTCTGCCTTGTAGAGTTGGCTGGGACCAAATTCAGGAGCTTGATTAGGTTGGTTGTTTCAATATACAGGCATCTAGTGCTAATTGAGACACCCTTGGGTGGCTGAACATTTGCAAAGGGCTTGCAGATGTGACACAGCACCTGTGGGAGACCAGGAACAGCTGAAGAAAGGGGGAAGCCACACAGGGTACAGCTCAAGTGGTCCTAGGTACTTGTGAATAGAATCACCTTTCTGGATCCCATTAAGTATACGAAGGGCAGGATGGAGTTGCTTAAACCTTTGGGTCTAGAAATAATTGCGATGCCCAAGGGCATCCAAAACATTTGCCTCAAACCAAGAGATGTGCTGCAAGACCACAGAAGACATAGAGTCATTGAATCATAGAATGGTTTAGGTTGGAAAAGACCCTTAAGATCATCAAGCCCAACCATTGACCCAGCACTGCCAAGTCCACCACTAAACCACGTCACTAAGGGCCATGTCTACATGTCTTGTACATACCTCCAGGGACGGTGACTCCACCACTTCCCTGGGCAGCCTGGTCAAAAGCTTGACAACCCTTTCAGTGAATAAATTTTTCCTAATATCACATCTAAACCTCCCCTGGTGCAACTTGAGGCCATTTGATCTCATTCTATCACTTGCTCCCTGGGAGAAGTAATGAAGATCACTTGCTACTGAAGAACAGATAAATCATAATGGCTAAGGTGGCAACAGGGATTTACACCTCAGTAGCTGAAAGCTGCTGTAGATCTCCAATGGGTATTTAGGAGCTCAGACTCACATGAGGACAGCAACACTAAATATGGAAAGGGAGGTCTATAGATAACCTAAACCATGCAAATAACTTTGTAAGCAGCCATAAGTCCTACGCATCAGAACAAAAATAATGTGAGCCCCACCATTCATCCTGCCTGCTGCCCCATACTTCTTCAGCCAAAACTCAGCAGATAGTAGCCGTCTTCTTCTGACTCGTTGGCTTCCAATTACCTTCTGCATCAAATTCACTTTTCTCATCCCTTCCTTCCAGTCATGGCAGGATTACACATCTGCTCTCATTTCTTAACCTTTCCTGCCCACACAGCCTTTGCTTCAGTAATAAAGCTTCTGCATACCTCCATCCTCAACCTAATTTCTCCCTCGGGACTATCTGTTCCCTGCCTGGTATGTCTTCACCCAAACACCTCCTTAACACAGGCACTGGATTTGAGTAACTGACACATCCATAATAGAAACAAAGGAGAAAAGTTCAACATAAATTAAACTGGGACCAGTGCAGAAGATCAGTGCATGATGTACCACCACTTGAAGGCCTGAAGACCTGGTGGTGCTTTGGATTTAATCTGTTTTTACATAGAACACAATTGTATGGGTGCTGATTTTACCTTTAATATCCCATGGTAAGGTACCTATATATCCTGTGGGCTAAATAAAAACACTGGTAAGCCCCTTATTGGTGTCTGATCCTTTTGGATGTTCTGATCACCATATCAGTGAAGTCCTGGTTTCACCTTCCCACCATGTAGCAATAGATAGTGAGCCACGTGTTTAGGATCTCTCTCTTAGACAGAGAAACCAGAGATGCTGCTACTAACTCCCATGGGCTAAAGCAATGAAAGGTAAGTCTGGGATTGCAGGATGGCCAAGGTATCGGAGCAGCCTGAAGTCATGTGGCATTAATGAACCAGGGAGCTTAATGCTAAACTTGTCCTTTAATCATTAACCATCTTGTAAATAGCATTAATCTGAATCTTGAAGGAATTACTCTACCAAAGCTTTTGATCCCAGCTTTTTGGGGAACAAAGCCCTTTGGGAGTGATTTCAAATCAATCACTTTCATTGTATCAAATATGATGAATTGCAGAGAATCAGCACTTCGCCTTATTTTCATACAGCTTTAAAATAAGCAAAAGATTTCTCCAGAGTTAGCCAAAGAAAAGAAATTGCAAACACCTAAATTGTCCCTATTTTATCCAAAGCTTTTATTTCCACATGTCCTTACAAGATAAAACTCCAACCTTCACTGCCTTACCCAGAGTCAGCCGTTACAGGAACAGACTTCCCAGAGTGGATCAGAAGCTGGCATGACGCAGAGATAAGACCTCATCAGGGGTGAGAAGGAGTTCAAAGGAGTAAAACAAGGACAAAAGGCAAGGACCTATGATAGAAAAATGCAAATATATGAGGCTGAACAGAAAGGCACGTGAGATGCAGCACATGTGAGATGCAGCTGTCTCTGCTCACTTTGGACCTTGTGGAAGGGCAGGTTGTCTAGACTGTAGGAGTCAACTGAAGAAGGAGCCACATGTGCTAGGAGGAAGGGCAGCAGAAAAGGGAACACCATCTGATAGCAGTGACTGCAGTTGCAGACTGCCTAAACCCATTTGCATCCACGCTTTTGCATCCCTCTGGGTGCACATTTGCCTCTTGCCTTTGGGATTGTGAAAACTCTGGGATGAGGTTTGTTTTCTTAACCTGTCCAGTGGGATGTCAAAACAGTGAAGTGGTCTCTGTGCAGCAATGCACCCAGGCCTGTGACTATCAGTGGACACTGAAGGTACCATTCTATAGATACACCAAAATCCCAGTGTCTGCATTTTGTAATCCTGCAATTCATTGCCAAGTCTGTCTGTAGCTCTGGTTGGCATTTGCAATACCATCAACCATGTCTTCAGTCTAGGTGACATGCAGCTTAGGCATAACCATGCTAACTGGGAATAAGGATTTCATGCATGGCTCAGGCACCACTGGCTCAGGGTAGCTATGAATCTGTGGAGCTACAGCACATTAACCAAACATTTCCTTGGCTTCTTGGACAGGTTTTGCAATTGGCATAAGGTCCAACAGTTTCATTAAGAAGGTCAGAGTGTTCACAGCCTGAGTCCACTGGGATGTGATTTCTTCAATTGGAAGGGAAAGAGAAGGCAAAGTCTGTAGCCCTCAAGGTGAAGATCTCTCATTCCTCCAAGCCCTGTACTGCTAAAACAACAGTCAGGGCACCTTTCTGGAAGGCAAAGAGAGTCTGGTGACTTCACCCAAGGAGCAACATAACCCCCTAATTTTAAGTCTGAAGCCAAGAAAAAGAGAGGTCAGAGCATCATTCTCCTCTGCATGACCTCTTTGCTGTAAGGAGCATGTGCCCACAGCATCACCAGGGCCTACAGGCCCCCATGGATGTGGTTTCAGGGTCTTTGCATTGGCACAGTGCCTCTCTCAAGGGCATTCCTGACTTTAGAAGTAACTGCTTACCTTTGGGATCTGTGGAATACAGATATTTACAATAGGAAAGATGCTATCACTGAGCATCTAAGTGCAGTTGTACTCTAACCATCAGAAAGCTCAGCCTAGAGGAAATGCAACCAAGAATTTTCAACAAATCACAGCATGAAGTTTGGGGTTTCTGAGAGGTTGGAGGTTATGAAAAAATTCTCTCAATGACTTCAGGAAACTAGAGAAAAAGTTCATCATTTCTGGCATAAGATTGGGATTCTGGCATCGGGACATTCATCTTAAGTTTGTCCACACCCCACCCCACCTATTTATGCTTCATGCATATATCCCAAAGGGTCAAAAGATGCTTTCTAAGGGTAAAGAGCTTTTTATTTCAGACCAAAGGGAGTTAAAAAAGACAAATCACGTGGCAAAGATGAATACAGAATGAGTCACGCTGCAAAAGGACGCACCTGAAAGGAAGCTTAAAACAGCAGCTTCCTCCTTGCTGCAGGCTGCAACGTGCTGCCACATAGGAAAGAGTGAAATACATCCTCTCCTCTGCACAGCTTGTGTCAAAAACAAAGTCCTGGGCTTCTTCAATGCTCACACCCTCAGCCAAGCCTGAAAACCACATTAAACTTTGCTATGTGTCAGCACAGGCAAGCCAAAGCTTCCTATCAAATAATACTTGATGCTGCAAGTGACAGCAAACTCAGACCGTAGGCAAACCTCCCACAGCGAAGTGAAACTTGAGTGTCTTCAGCAGATCAGACAAAACCACGCCAGCTTCATCTGAAATCACTGGACAGATGTTTTCTCTTCACTGATGCAGATCTCTGTTTACCCAGTCCTCTGCTTGTCTGTACAACCCCCTGCATCACTGTAACTAAGAAGATGTCATGAGGAAAATGTGGGATTTCAAAAAGAAGAAAATTTAAAAGCAAAACAAAGAAGAAATTGAGGTTTTGTTGTTGGTCTAGTTTAGTTTTGGGGGGTTTCTACTTGTTCAGAAGTCATGGTCTGCCTTAGTCCCTTCTGGTTGCAGGCACCCCATCAAGTCATCTGGAAAGCAGGCAGCACAGCCTGAATTTGTGCTCAATGCAGAGCAGCAGGGTTTCTCTTCTTTCCCCTAAGATTTCCCCCTTTCTTTTACTTATCTAATGACAAAACCCTTCCCACCAATAAACTGGGTAAAAATGAGGAAGAAAAAGTGAGTAAAAGCACCCTCACAGCACAAGTCCTGAGCCTCAGAAGTCACTGGGATGCCAAAGCCCTCAGAGCCATCCAATCCTAATCCATATATTGCATCTGGTAGGAAATTCACAGAGATGGAAATGGATCACACTTCTCCCCCCACCCTCCCGCAGAGGCCCTGATTGCTGTTTCGATTAGCTGGAGCTGTGAAAAAGAGGACAGTTTACATTCCAGAACCGTGGGTCATACTTGAGCCTGTCGTCTCCCTCCTCCTTGACATCCTCAGGCAACCGCAAAAGGGAGGCATTCTGCGTTAATCTGTTAACCGAGCTGAATCCTGGTGTTTAACATTTGCTCTTAGCACCGACCAGCTTCTCCCAGCTCCATCCAGGAAGCTGCCACCAGCCGCTCAACGTCTTTCACTTTAATATTGACTTCTTTTTCTTTAGCTGACATTTCCTGGCTCTGCATCTCCACGTGACTCAGTGATTTCCCGGACCCTGACTCGGGGGTGACATCAACTCCGAGCACTGAAATGAATAAAACCACTCAGTCATCATGTCCAACTGTAATTACAGGGGAGGAGGGGAGGGTTGTTTGGCTTATTTTAGGGCAAGGATGTTGAGTTTCCTCTAAATCCCTATTTGGACCTCAGCTGCAGCACATCTGCTATAAGAAACAGGTATGATTTTAATGACCAAAGGAGAGAAAGTAAAACGTCATGGCTTAGTTTGCTCTGGATATTTAAAGAGACAATAAGAGTGCATAAAGTAAACAGCGCTGTGAAACACCTAGTACAGACATAAGGCAAAAGTCCAGCAGAGCTTCGAGGTGTTTTCGTGTCCTGAAGTCACCTCTGAAAGTGACTTCACCTCCATGAGGCTCCATGACTTACATAAAGAGAAGAAAAAGAAACAGTAAAGGTATTTGAGACATGCCTAGCATCTGCAGCTTCAGGCAAGCATTAGTAACTGTATAAACACATCTGCTTTCCCTGCTTGATATTGTTCACTTCTTCCTCAATAAAGAAGCATTTCTCTCATCCTATAGAAGCAAGGTGAAGCCAGCACTGATGCATCATGCTAGTATCGATGCTGTTTACAGCAGGTCTTAGCACAGCAAACTTGAACCAGCCCAAACACAGGTTGTCTAAAAATCCTCCATCCTTTTGCAGATTCTCAGTCACATAGAATCATGGAATCCCAGACTGGTTTGGGTGGAGGAGACCTTAAAGCTCCTCCAGCTCCAACCCACTGCCATGGGCAGGGACATCTTCCACTAGAGGAGGTTGCTCCAAGCCTCTGTGTCCAACCTGGCCTTGAACAGTGCCAGGGATAGGGCAGACACAGCTTCTCTGGGCACCCTGTGCCAGCGCCTCAGCACTCTCACACAGAGAAGGATTTCAGCCTTATAGCTAACCTAAATCTCCCCTGTTTCAGTTTGAACCCATCACCCCTTGTCCTATCGCTACAATCCCTGATAAAGAGTCCCTCTCCAGCATCCTTGCACCCCCCTTCAGATATCACAAGTTTCCACTGAGATTCACTTGAAATCACAGCTTTTCTGTAGTTTTAAAGATTTTACGTATTTATTTATTTTAATTCCTGTGGTTTTCGGGCTCACTACCCTGAAATCTCACTTTTTCAGCATACTTCAGTAGAGCAGCTTGTACCCTCATCACCTTCTCTTTCCAGGACAAGGTGATCACCCACCCATTGCAAGTGCTATCTGGGGCCATGACGCAGCACCACTGGGAATCATGAGCCCCAGGTCCTGCCATGCCACAGGCGACTCACGCTTACACCCACACGGAGGGTGAATTATGAGCTGTCACGAGAATAAGGCACGAGCCCATTGAAAACACAAGCAAAGCAATGCCTCTCCCATCAGCACAGGAACCTAGATTACAGAGCCACAGAGATGCCTGCAGTGCTATACAGCCCTGTGGCAGGGGACTTTTCCTCTGGTTTATCAGCAGGTCATATGAATTTCAACTGAGTAATTGAGTCTACCCCATCCTTTTAAAAAAACTTCATAACATAAGCAAGATGTTATGAGAAACACCCAAGTTCTGGTAAGGATATTTGTTTTTTCAGCCTGGTTGTCTTTTTTTTTCCCTTTCTGGGTATGTTTTTTAATCTTTTAATAGCTCTGTCCAAAGTTATTTCTCCGTGAAAACTGCCACCCTGCTCATAAAAGGTAGAAATATTGATCTCACGCAAACACAAAGGGTCACTTCCTTAAGATTTAGTTTTTTCTTGGTTTATAAAGGGGAATTTGGGGTTGAGGGATCAAAGCAGGCAGGCTCAAGTGGGGAAATCTTGACCAGTGTTTGGCTGGGAGATTTTGGTTGATATTAAGCTTTCAGAGAAGGGAGTTTTCTGGCTTTTCCTCTAGGGCTGGCACTGCTTTGAGCAGGTTTATTGACCAGGTCTGGCCATGGGGTAGCAACATGCATTGTCTGTCATCAGGAGATGCTGTTCTGCTCATGGATGCAGGCTGGAGTTCATCACCACACTTCTTGAAGGCAAAAAGAACACCTCTTCAGTGCATGCTAAGGGAAACCTGCCCTCTGTCCCAAGCTCTCAGCTCTCCTGATTTATCCTTTCCAGTGCCTAATGTGGATATAACCCCCTCAACAACAATAGCTTATCATACTGCAGGTCCCTATGAATTGCTCCATCCCTGGCAGTGTTCAAGGCCAGGCTGGACAGGGCTGGGAGCAATCTGCTCTAGTGGAAGGTGTCCCTGCCCGTGATGGAGGATTGGAACTGGATGAGCTTTAAGGTCCCTTCCAACCCAAACCAGTCTGTTATTATAATATTCTGCACAATCACTGCTGGTTGGGTCAGTGATGGTCAATGGTGCTCAATGGGGACCATCAATCTGATCCTGCTTTCATGCTCATCGTGTCCATACACATTTGTCTCCCTTAATTTCAGGGATGGCATTGGGTTGACCCCGTCTCATCCCATACTTGTGCTCATCTTGTGCACTGCAGTCTGGAACCAGAGAATGCAAAGACATGTGCTGTATTTTTGTACAAAACAACATAAAAATGCCTACACTACGGCCATGTGGCCCAGTATTACAGTTGACAGCAGTGACCTAAGGGAAAATATGACAAGATAAACACACATCCACTTTTTTCCTGAATGCTCTCCCAGTGCTTTTGTCCAAATAACTTTCAAAACCCTGAAAGCAGCAGGACTCTGCCCATGGCATGTTTGGTGATGGAAACTATGTCCCTGGCAATGGAGGATATCCACGGATACGCATAGCTTTGCTTTAAAGAGAATGAGTCAAAGTTGCTGCAGCCCCAACAGGAGCATTCTCCCAGCATAAGGGTGAAGGTCATAGGGACACAAGACAGCAACACACAGCACGGAAACCCCTTGGGTGTTTAAACTATGCCTTTTCTATGGTTGGACGTGGGTTGTCCGGGGATCACTAGTGGAACCACTGCTGTCAAATAAATAGGGTTGTGCCTGAGCTGTGCTGTGTGGAGCAGCTCTAAAGCCAGTTCTGCATGGAGCAGCACAGGGTGAATCAAGCTGTTTGATGCGCTGGATAAGAAACTCTTTGTGTCCCCAAAAGTAGTCATATCAGTATTGCATGTCCTCAGGGGCAGATGTCATTTTGCTGCTGCATGTGTTGGTTGTTCAGTGTTTGGCTGTAGAAGAGAGGCCTCAATGTGGGTGTTTCTCTTGGAAAAAGAAGTCTGAGCCTTTAAAGACACCTAAATAATTTTGGAATTTAAAGGGTGGAAAAAAATCCTTGAGGAAGGGTGAGAAAGGTACCTGCTTAATATGACATGATCAGTGAGCAAATCTCTCTTCTTTAAACCTTAAAAACTACATTAAAATGACTAAAAGTTCAAATCTCACTTCTTTATACCTTAAAAGCTACATTAAAATGACTGAAATTGTCAGGGCACTGTCTGAACAGCAATGTCAAGGTTTGGTTTAGGTCCCATTGCAAGGGAAACATGAACACTGCACACCTGTGTGATGAATGTCTCATTCTCAGCCAAGCTGTTACTTGAACAGAGCCTACCATAGCACAATAGGTCCCCTCATACCACCTCACTGCAATAATCTTGCAGAGGAGCCATTTGTCCTGCCATGCAGAAGAAAATCAAAGGTTTCAATGGACATAAGAACAGCATCACTTGGAAGATCTTAGTAGGCCTGAAGTTTGGGTCAAGGCATAGCCATGGAAGCAAAATTGTCAGGGCAATGACTTGGCCCCTAGAGACTCATCAGCACCCCCAAGGGTGCTTCCCTCCCTCTGGAGCTAGTAAAACTAGTCTGTAAATACCAAGAAGAACCTACTTCTTCCCATGGTATTCCTGGGACAGGGAGGTGGCTTTCTCTAGGGGATCAGAGATCCGCATCATCAGTTAGCGCTTCTGTTTGGTACCCACCATCAGTGTCACAGAGATTTTGGCTCCCATTCAACTCATTGAGGAGCTGCCTTTCCCATATAGGGATGGAGCATTCACCACTTCTTTGGGCAATCTGTGCCAGTGCCTTACCATAAATAACAGAAATACCATAATAATACCATAAATAACACCATCAAGTTGCAGAATCCACACTGGATACACATCAGCCATTTACCTTCTCCAGTCTGCCCCCTGCTTTGCAGAGCTGGAAGTCATAATGACCCAGTGCGATCCTTGAAGAGGTCTCCAACTGGAAATGAATTGTTCCAGGTGACAGATTCGTTTCTCCTTAGGGCTTCATCCATCAATGTGCCCACCGGGTAGGGCTTAGGGCAGGGAGGTTTAATGGGTTTACAAGGTTAAGGTCTGCTCTGTTCCCAATGTGTTCTCAGCAAGGGAGATACCGGGAAGGAAAAGCCTCCTTCCTGGGCTCTGCTGGGCCCAGGGGAGCAGCAGGCCCATGGGAGGAGCATCTTGATACTGCTGTACATTCACACCAGGGCTTTATCTCTCAGAGGGTCACACAAGACTTCTTGCAGCAGACACAAGGTTCACAAAATCCAGGTAGAGGCATTATCCTTCCATGTGCTGGTTATCTCCAGGGGAGGAGCTCTCTCTTACTACCGCCTTAGACTTCAACCCCAGGAGATTTCACAAAGCATGGGGAGCTGGACCAACTCCATGGAGGTCAGTGTAGATGAGAAGGAAGCTTTGGGCTTTGTAACCTCCCACTTTTCAGCTCAGGTTGGCAGTGCATTCACCAGGGAGGTGCTTTTGCCAAACAACCTTGTTTTCACCTGTAGGGTCTTGTTCAATGCTCAAGAAAAGGAGCCAGAGCAAACAGCCATTTCATTTCATATCACCACTCCCATTGAAGATTAAGTGTTTCTAGTCAATGCTTCTGATGAGTCTTGTGAATGGGGGTTCAAGAAAGACTTGCTGTAAGCAGAGACTGCCCTTCCTCTTTCTGCTTCTCCTGGGAATGTCACACTGACCATTTTGCAGTAATTGCTCACGACAGCCCTCCCAGTGCCCTCCACAGTACTCAGTGTGCAGAACCGGATTGGTGCAGTGACCAGTGCCTGGATGGCCTGGTCTTCACCTGGCAAGTGAATACACATGTGGAAATGCCTCACTGCAACTGCTGGGAAGGACCCTGTGGTGCTTCTTGCCAAAATAAAGAAGATTCTTTATCTTTTATTATTTATTTCTTATGTGTATATTTTATATTTACAGTGTATTATTTATTATGCTATTTATTAATCATAAATTTGTTGCAGGCAAAAGAAACTGCAGTGTGGGATTGGAGCAATTCATGGCTAGCGGCACCCTAAATCAGTGCTCCTTTAGTCCACAAGCCCATGCAATAAGCTCTCACATGCAGCTCAGTCTGAAACTTTCCTGTGTGACCATAGATCATAGAATCGTTTGGGTTGGAAAAGACCTTAACATCACCTAGTTCCAACCCCCTGCCATGTACAGGGACATCTCACACCAGAGCGTGAATCAGGACTGAGTACATTTCACTTCTTGTTTGTCAAATGCAGTTTTACTGTGGTTTTATTTCTGTAAATTCCCAGGGTGGATGGATAAGTAAAAGGCAAAACCAAATAAATCAAGCCACCAAAAAAAATAAAGACATAAATAAGGAGAGAGGAAAAAAACAGCAAAATAGTAATTTGCTATTATGCCTGAAAGTGGAGAATAAAGATTTATAATATTGCCGCAGTCACCTAAGTCAGCTTCCACAGCAGAATATTAATTCACTAAGAACAGTGTTCTTGTGCCTTTTGTCTTTGAGAACTGCTTGAAATGAAATCACAGGTTTTCCATCCCAGGCTGACAAATTATCTTCTTGCTTTAAAACTCCATTTTCAACTATTTTAAGCAACTTATGACTAAAAGGGCTGTCAAAAGCGGTACAAAGTCCCCCCTCTAATGAGCAGATCACCCGACATTGAGGATCAAATTCCACTGCTGCATATGGCATGCAGCTCTCTTTGGCCCTGCTACTTCAGGTGCCTGGAAGGCAGAATTAAAATTGATAGAAATTATATTCTTACCCTTACAGTCTCTTTCATCCAAGGGTTTTAATGTGCTTTAGAAATCATAGAATCAGAGAATAGTCAGGGCTGGAAACGACCTTAAGCTCATCCAGTTCCAACCCCCCTGCCATGGGCAGGGACACCTCCCACTAAACCATGCCACCCAAGGCTATGACAACCTGGCACTGAACACCGTCAGGGATGGAGCATTCACAACTTCCTTGGGCAACCCATTCCAGTGCCTCTCCACCCTCACAGTAAAGAACTTGTTCCTCATATCCAACCTAAACTTGCCCTGTTTCAGTTTGAACCCGTTACCCCATGCCCTATCACTACAGTCCCTAATGAAGAGTCCCTCCCCAGCATCCCCATAGGCCCCCTTCAGACACTGGAAGCTGCTCTGAGGTCTCCATGCAGCCTTCTCTTCTCCAGGCTCAACAGCCCCAACTTTCTCATCCTATCTCCATACGGGAGGTGCTCCAGTCCCTCATCATCCTCGTGGCCTCCTCTGGACTTGTTCCAGCAGTTGCATGGCCTTCTTATGCTGAGGACACCAGAACTGCACACAGTGCTCCAAGTGAGGTCTGACGAGAGCAGAGCAGAGGAGCAGGATCACCTCCCTCGACCTGCTGGTCACACTCCTTTGGATGCAGCCCAGGATACGGTTGGTTTCTGGGCTGCGAGCGCACACTG